>JABFPN010006354.1:0-11680 GCA_022817305.1 Leptoteleia sp. ZL-2020 | reverse complement strand
AGTTTAGTTAGTTTTTAAAAATTTATAACATAGTTTAAACACTCAATTTTAAATTTCCCTCCATAATTTGAAAATTTACCTCCAAAATTTGAAAATCCAACACGTACCTAGTCTCCCAAATAGGGCGTGTCTCCAAAACCACCATTTTAAAAAATTTATATATATATTTAAAACACTATATTATATTATAAAGATTACTATAAATAAACACATATCCTTAAACTCTTATAAAATAATACTAACTATTAATAAATTTCTTTCATTGTAATAATTATAAAATTTCGCTTCGTAAAAAGATATACGATAAAAGAAGTACATTAATAGAGCTCAACTTATTGTTCTAATCAATATTGAGCTGCCAATATAATACATCAGTGTACTTTGTTAACATTAATTGAACATGGAAGATTTTATCATTTTGATTTAATATTGTTGAAACTCTGATTCAACCATGGTTCAACGCAAATGAACGGAAACATTTCCTTTAAATTACGAATAAAAATTTATTTCTCATCGCCGTTGAATCAATGATGACATACGGTTGAATTTGCGTTGACACTCATTGAGGATTCGTAAGTGGTTAAACGTTAATTTAAAGTTCACCGTCAAGATTGATTCATTTTCATATCAACATTGCACCGCAACAAAATGAAATAATAAAAGTAAACGAAAGCTAGAAATATAATTCCAAATTTCCAACCGCATAGTTTCAATGTTAATAACTTTCTTACTTCAATGCTATATTTAATTTCCTTAGACACAGTCAATTCCAAACCTCTGCTTCGTGCATATTGATTTTCCATAATCATCCGTTTCCCGCTCAGTCTCTGATAATAATCGGACTATAATTGCCAAATAGCATTACCATTCACGATGATAACAATGAAATTTTCGCCGCTATTAAATTCTTGACACGATTTGCGCGCGAAAGCGACAAAAATGGTGACAACACTTTGTTTGGATTGGTGCGCAAAAAAAAAAAAACGGCGCGGAAGAAAATGCGCAGAACAAACTGAGCACGGAAGTGACAAACTTTTATCGACCAAAATGTCAACGAGAAATAATGCGCGATCAAATAATTTGGACTTCGCAATGCACCAGTTAGTAACATTTTTTTTTTCACTGACATATTGCATCGAGCTTCGAATTGGTACACAAACTTAAGGTACCGCAATCACTATCAACGGTAATAACAATCGCAAAGTGATGTCCACTAATCGATATTTTTGCGTCATATATACTTGGTAACAAAGCACAATTAATTCTTTTCCCAGTGTATTGTGCAATTCTTTTCAATGAATTCTAACTACGTTGATGAAAGTAAATATAATAAGCCCGGCTGATTAGTGCAATTGACTTTTTGGCAGGCAATTTGTAACGGGATGCATGCGCCCATCGATGCGATTATATTTGACTTGTGCATTGCCAAGTTCTTCGTCCGCGCGAGGGAAATTGATTTGACAGATTTTGAGGTGTCGGAATACTTTCGCGTCACGGATATTAATATTTAGTCTATCCGCTAAAGCAATCCCATTTCCCGATACAAGCATTCGGCGCGACCGATGAATCGATATGATTAATGACTTTGAAGATTCCTTGATGGATCGTGGAATTAGCGCTTATTTTCTTTCATTTTTTTGTAATAATCCATCGAGAACAAATATCAAAACGTTTTGAACGTTCGAGCGGTGACAAAAGCTCGGATCTCGATTTAAAAGTGCGCATTTGATAATGTCGCCCAAAACTGAAGCGTAATTCGATCTAAAAGCGCCGAGAAAGAACTGGGACGTTTATTCTCCGTAATACATTTTTAACGATTTTCCTGTTATTTTTCCCAATAAAAAGTCCACGCTATATTCCCCCTTATAAAACCCGGCAATTACGTAGTTTACTACAAAACAATAAACTTGAACTTCGCTCGTTACTTTTTCACGGGTAATTTTTTTACTTGATCGAAATTTTGCAATTCGCAAAGTTTAACTCAGATTTGGCCAAAAATAATAGAACAATCGATATTTATATTACATTAAAGTCCCAGTAACGGCAATTAAAAACAAATTTTCACAATGTATAATAGTCAATGCGGATCATCAACGACGAATACTTTTACTATATCATATAAAAAAAGTGATATAAAAGGTATGGATTTTATTCGTATTAAACATAATGCACTCGGAATCGTCAGAAGTTTTCTTTTGCCTCTAAATACTTCAGTTATTATATTTACCAAGCTATTCAATATATATCGATTTATTGTATATTATGTATATTTATATATAATTTGTATAACAAGGTTTTTAAAGGCAAAATTCGTAATCATTTTTAAAACAAACGTTAACAAAACAATGGCAATAACGTTTTCTTGGTATATATAAATGAAAATAATTGGCTAGTGAATTTCCATCAAATAGCTAAATTATTTTATGCAAATACAATGTGCATTATAATTAAGTTTACTATTTACTGAAACAAATGAATTACTAATAACAATCAAAGTTACATAGCAAACAACATATATAGTAAATATGTAATAATACCATTAAAATTAATCTGGTCAGTAAACTAACAATTATTAATTACAGTTATATTAGCAATCTGTTATGTCACGGCAAGGGTATAAAATGAAATTGAATGACGAGTTACATTAGTTGTTTCTGATTTTTTTTAAAATCAAATATAAACAATCTTTGGTTTTACATTTGACATTTAAATTCAAATCTTGTTTTAAATTTCACCTCAAATATAAGAAAGATGGAATCGGATGTTTTCGACTTCTTTATCTTTATTATATATTAAAAAAAAAGTTTAAAATTTATGCCAAAAATTTTAAAAGTATAAAATTTTATAAGATATCTTTGTAATAAGATATATATAATATAGATAGACATAATGTAATGAGTAGTTTTTGTCTGGAAAATATTGAAAAAGAAAACCTTCATTATACACTGCAAGAAAATTTATTTAACAAATGAAAGTAATTTTTAATTAAAACATCGTTAATGAAGCAAAATAAAAATTGCGCTAACTGGTAAAATGTCGGAGTCGCAATTACCGTTTGAATAAATGGTTTTATTATTCCAAACGGTCGTCAAGTTTGTGACACTCTTCATTATGTCATTTAATAACAGAAGATGACATTGGTAATACAATTCTCTGCCTTTTAATGGCGTGTCATTGTTTTATTTTTCACTGCATTTTGTTGTATTGAAATTAAGACGAGTAAACAAAAGTTTCCTTAACTGGTGTTAAAAATAATGATAAACTTTATTAATCCTTTAAGCAGTTTATATATAAAGTGTTAACTTTGAGCACTACCTTGAAAAAGTAAGTTGCGTAACCGCACTTGATTTAAAACGAATAAATAACTACGGTTAAATGCGTTTCTCAAGCGGTTATCGAATTACTCTGCGTTGGCACCAATTTTACCCCTTCGCAAAACTGACGGCGAATCACTTTCGCTTTCTTGAAATCATTTTTTTTTCATCTACTTTGATTTTATTTCAAATCGTTTTAATTTAGAAATATGAAGCCACACGAATCAAACCTAAAAAGAGACCGTATGCAATTTCTAAATTTGCCTCGAACGCTTGTCTCGACATAATGTAATTAAAAAATTATATAATTTTAACTGCACGATTCTGTAATTAATTAATGTTAATTATACGTGCAATTAAATCTAATAAAAGGAAAGAAAAACTTTCTTTCACTTTAAAACTAAACAAAATTGGATTAACGATAATCTTTTTTATATTAGCATTTTACGACCAACTGATAGTTCAATTAATTAAACAATCATAATTACTCTATTTCATTAATTAATCGCAGTAATTTTGCATTTACGATGAACGAAGTAAATGGCTGTTACAAATTACTTATTGAAATTTTCTCACAAAAGAATCTTGGCGAACATTATAGCCGGATAAATAGAAATATTAATATAATTAACGGCGGAATAAAACTTTATTTTGAAACGTAAATTTATTGTACAATTAAAGCCGATAATTGTTTACGTTACGTAAAGTTGTTTACGGCATTGAATCACTATTCATAATGAATTTGTTACTTATTCTTTATCATTTGCAATCTACGTGAAAAGTTATGATTCTTCTATTTAAAAGAATATACTCAAGTATGTCATTTTAAAGGGCAATAATGGGAAAATTTAAAATAGATTTCGAGACAAAGTTTCCAAAGCTCTTTTCAAGATCCACTCACGCAAAGAGAGAAATCCGTTTAAATACTGTTTCATTAATTACTGACTGATTAGTGTTTGAGATTATGGCGGATAGAGTACCCACTTAAAAGAATCAGATGAATAAAGAGATTTCGTGTTATATGTGTAGATAATATCAATCGGAAGGTGATCGAAATATTGTGACATTTAAAATATAACATATTCCACTCTCGAATACTTTTTTAGAAAAAGAATAGAAATATATAAAAAAAAAATTACTTTCCAATATATGTTACCGCGAAAGAAATATAGAAACTAATAATTGATGCATGAATAATGCAAATAAGAAGAAAGACTATGCGTGGATAACTTCAAACAAAATTTTCAAACCCCCAAAGACCATTTTTGAGAAAAATTTCTTTAGAATAATTATATTAATTAGCGTGACCATAAATCAATAAAGGTTGCTTGTTAAGAACTGCAGTAATTTTGCATTGACTAGTAAAAATTGTTCACGATGTAATAAAATCATCTAAAATATCATCGTCTCATCAGTTTGCATTAAATACTTGAAACCATAGGAATTTACAGTGCGGTAAGCGAAACCTATAGAATGAGGCACACGTAATGCGACTTACATTCGATTCAGTCACCTCTGTTTCCGTCGATTTTTCAAGAGCATACAAAACATTATGCAATCGAGAAGCAAAGCGGCGATGTCGCTACCATATTGAGAGAAATTTACAGAGTTAGCACAACTAAACTTTTATATGTATTTGCAGCATGATAAGGTACCATAATTGCAAATATAGTTGTAATAGCAATCGTAAACTATACACTCAGAAAACAGTAATAGTAAAATTTAAAACATTTCATATTCATTTAGGAATCTTCGAAAAATGAAGTACTCTCCTATGAATATTTTATAGTTGATTTTGTGGGTCAAAATTTATAACGATATCAATATTG
Organism: Leptoteleia sp. ZL-2020; assembly: GCA_022817305.1. Lineage (NCBI taxonomy): Eukaryota > Metazoa > Arthropoda > Insecta > Hymenoptera > Scelionidae > Leptoteleia > Leptoteleia sp. ZL-2020. The sequence continues at coordinate 6,537 of JABFPN010006354.1, read as the reverse complement.
TTGGCAGCTAAACAAAAATTCGGAATAATGACAATAAAATTGATAACAAATGACAATACAAAGTAATGGGATTGGACATTGAAACGTTTTATATACGAATGCATAATGCCCACAAACTTTGTTTTTGTTTTGCATTCAATTCCATTCTTATGTCCTTCAAATTTAAACAAAAAATTGTTGTTTTCTACAGATGATCTTCCAAATGTTTAGAAACATTGTTTGATTTTATTTTTCAATTCCATTACAATTATTGAAAATATATGCACATACACACACACATATATATACTTTTGTAAAAGCCTCTCATTAAAAAATTGAAGTAGTTCCGTATAGCCTTATTATTCCCTTTTTTAATTATTAATCGATTTTCTTGATTCTATGTTATAGTTCACCCAACTCTAAATATTTATTATACGAAGTGAACTGCGCTATAGTCAACTCCGAAAGCAACGTTATTTTTATAATTACGACGACCGAAAATTTTTCTCAGTGCAAAAAAAACACGGAATCGAGATGTCCGATTTGCCGGGTCGCACTAATCAGGAAAGTTTAATGAAAATGTTGTCCCACGCCTGGTCTTAAGATTAATTGCATAACGCGACGGCAATAATTGCAATTTTCTTGTTTAAATTAGCAATTACGCGTTCGAATGTGCGACTCATCGTGAAACAGAAATGAACGGGAAAACATCTGTCAGACCGGAAGCTCGAGTCGAAGTTTCCAGACTTACGCTTTTGGTATCCGTCTCGGTATTACAAATCGATAACGTTAACGTACGACAACAATTTCTCTCGAGCCATTTACCCATCTTATTTTCAATTTCAATTTCTCATTTCATCAAAAAAAAAAGGAAAGGAAAAAAAAAAGAAAAAGAATTCTTATTTATTTTCCCGAATACCCGTTTCGAGTCATTGAAAAAACATTTTGGTAGCAAGACTTTTGTATTTACGAAACAAATAGCAGAAAAAAAAAAGTTGAAAATCTCTCCACCGAGAACAATTTCTTTCGAAAAATATAATACAGTTTACAGCAAACGAACATTATCGAGCTGCTTTATACAAATTTTTCCATTAGATGAAAAGAAAAATAAAGATTATATTTTACACATTAAGAAAATATATAAATGTTTCAACGCAAAAGTCTAATGTGGGACAATTTTTTTATATTTTAATAATACAGTTTTTTTTTCTTATAATTATAAGAAGCTTTTATATAATAGATTATAATTTGAACATTTATAATTGCAAACTTAAAATTTCCTATCAATGAAAATTCGCGATCCCAATTTCTAAATTACATTGCAATTTAATAACGGAAGAAAAAGGGCAGCGTTAGTTTATTCAATTAAATTGCAATTGGCGGAGAAAATAATGCGGCGTCGCTGTAAACACTGAAATTAAAGTCAACGGAGTTTGAACGCCAGCGGGGGCTGGTAGCTATGCGCTTGAACGTTAATTTATTATGTAACAATTGCTTTCCAGTGTGTCGGGATTCAAAATCGATCGCGCCGTGAAAAACGTTCTTCGGCGCGAAGAAGTTATTGACATAATAACAGGTACGTCGCAAGCACAGGGTGCAGTCACGTTTCAATCAGCACGTAACTTACAAGTACGCAAAAGATTTCGCGTGGCAAATCTCGCCCGGCGGAATTCCCACAGTAAACTCTGCCGATTTTCATTCAAAATCATAATCGCCACAATTTACAGTATAATGTTGATAAAACCACGCTTTGCTTCCCCCCACCCCCTTACCCCAACAACAACCGTACATTTTAACAATTATAAAATACGTTTGTTCGAATCAAAGTGTACTTTGCAACCATTAATATGATTAGTGTAATGATAGAGGTCAAAAAAGCGTTAATGGAAACGTTAAAGCGAAGAACACAAAGTGTCGACGTCAGTTGCATCAAGGTCAAAAAAAAAAGAGCGACTTTCGCAAAATGGGATCCCTTCTTTTCGGGAGAGAAGTCGCCGCGGAGAGCGGGTGTAACGTTGCCTTTCGCGATTATCGATCAAACGCACCGCCGCGAGTGAACCGTAATTGGCAAAAATGTTGATTGCTCCGTGGCGACCGAGGGTTGTCGTCGACGGAAAAATGACCCGTTCCAATCGAAGGAGAAAAGCGGCCGGGCCGGAAGTCCGCTGTCCAAGTAGTGCGCCGCGAATTATTGCCACTTTTGCACGGCAACGGCAATCCGAACAACAACAACAACAACAACATTAACAACAAGAACTGCACAGTGCGGAAAATACCTTTTCGAACGTCCGCCAGCGAGCAGCCTCACGGTGTCACGCTAAGAAAGCACATGTCAGCACTCTCGCGGACCGGGGGCGGGAGAGGGGACGGGGTGGGCGTGCGAGCGACGAAGAGACGGCAAAGGGCCTCGGCGCGCGCGAAAAAAAAATGCGAAGCGACGGGTGTCGCGCTGTCACGACGGCCGGCACGAGAACAGCACGAATTCCGCGTCCGGAGCGCGGGCCGACTTTGGCCCGCGTCCCCGCCCCCGCGCGCGCCGCTCAAATTTGTGCAAGGGCGCATGCACAGCCGCGTAATCAATAGAGAGACGCGGTCACGTGAGGAGCCGCCGAGACGAGATCGAGAAAGCGATACACGGGGTGCATTATACGCGAGACACGCCGAGCCGTTTCGCCTTGTTGACGAGCGTATGCCGCGGGTAAACAAGCTCCCCCCCCCTCCCTCCCACCCCCACGTAGAAAGCGGGGGGGGGAGGGGGGCGGTCGACACTCCGAGAGATCGTCAGCGGAGTCTGTCGACCGCGGCTAAGACGCCGGCACGATCGATCGCCGCCGGACGGACGGCGGAAGTGGACGGCGAAAATGAGAGCGACACCGGAACGGCGCGCTCATGAATGAACCGCTCGGGTTCGATTCCTGCCCGCGGGCTTTGGTACCGATGGCACCCATCCGACAATAAATTGATCCGCCTTTGATCCGCACAATTGAAAGAAATCGCAATTCAATTGATCGCCTCGATCGAGAAGAATGCTCGCATTAATTTTCCTATGAACTCTTGCGTCGAATAAAATGTTATCCAATCCGGCATAATCGACGTTTGTAAATGCGAGTATCGAAACGGTTATTTATGTACCGAAGAGTGGATTCGAATGGAAATCCATCCTGTTGATTTCCGACAATCTCTCGTGGCACGTAATAGTATATTATACAGCGAGGACGGAAAGACGGCGATTACTGACGAGCGTGAAGTTGACCGCGCAAGACAAATGTGAGGCGGCCAAATTCACGAGTCGACAATCGTTTGAATTTTCATGAATCTACCGTGGTGCGTACGTTATTTTGCGCGAGAAACGCCATTTATCGGAAACTCCCGAGGGACGAAAATGACGCTTTAGGCCCCAAGTGTCAAACAAACATTTTTATAGCAACGATACGACGTATTATACTGATAAATGCACGCGGAGTATTACGATAAGTAAATTGCGACAATGTTATGATATATATATACACACCAAAATTGGACTTTTTTTAAATAGAATTTATCTTACTGCAATGTACCGATGATATCAATCCGTTAAAATTATATGAAACTCAATGAGTTACCATTAATCAAGATAAATTTAATATTTTGCTCAATTTTATTATAACTTGTTACGACCTTGCTACAATTTTCCAATTGATGCAATATACGTATTATTAAGATAAAGTTAAATTCTGAACTGTAAACAAAGGACACACGATTGCCAATGGAATGTATTCAATATTTTTAATCCCTTTTAACTGTCAAAGAATGCACAGCCCTTTGGCCATAAAATGCTTCCTACTGTTAATAAATTCATCATTTATATAAATAGGCGTAAATGTGTTATAGTAAATGAACTCTAACACTTTTTAACTATCCTTTATCCAAGTATTGATCTATCTAACTCTGTTGAACCATATTAGCATTAAAAATTAAAACGAATGAAACATGTTTAATATACATGTACAGTTGTTTCAAATCCGCCTTTGTAATAATATTATTAATAACAATAATTCTCAAAAGCATTTTGTACTATAAAGTTTTTCATCGTTTATAACTGTAACTATAATAGATACAATTTTCAACTACGGTAATGTTACTCGAAAAGTTTTTTGTTCGAATTAAAGAAATCAAACGACATTTTCGTTTCAAAAAATTAACTCCTTTGAGTATTGAAAGACTCTGTTTTATGCACGTGATGCGCAGTCTGTGGCAACCACGGCAAACACTTTTTGACGTTTTAATACCATAATTTAAAAAACGATAATTTCTAACGTGCGGGTAGTAATGCAAAGAAATGTACTGAAAATTGTATCTATACACACGCGAGTATATAGGTGCACTGTACACTAGTCATAGATATATCCAAATTATCGAATTAAACGCAGTCCTTTTTTTCTACATGTAAGTTACTCATCTCCATCGAGGGGATGCGTGACCTTGAAACGCTCGTATATTTCCCCCTCCGCAAAAGATGTAAAGCATTGCGTTGAGCTTTCCAAAGGCATGCCAAGTTCCAAAATATTTTGTATATTTGAAATTAATGAATAATAGTTCAGATAAATGTAAGTAATCCGCGCATTTAAATTAAGACAATCACTAAATTAAGTACAAATTAAATTTAAATTAAGTACAAATTCAAGTACCATTAAATTAATCTACTTCTTTTTCACAAGGAAAGAAATGCCGTTTGACAAATTGCAACGTATATATGAAATCTGTGATGATAATATTACACTTTGCTTTTTGGAGAAAAAAAATTTAGTAACATACAAATAAATTTCTGAACAGTGCTTCTAAGAGTTTAAAAAAAATACAATATACGTTGCATTGTACAGAAATTTACTTATAGTATATTAATTTTTTTTTTCCAAAAATGCAAAGTGTGACATTATCATCACTGATTCCATATATACGTTTCAATTTATCAAGCTGCGTGTAAAGCATTACTTAAACTCTTGATACAATATGAAGTGAATATTAAACACTAATAAATAAACGCAATGGAATAAAGTACTTTTTTGTATATATATATATATTTATGCAATACTCGTTTTTCTACCAAAACAATAAACAAAAATTTGTGCAGCATTGCATTGAGAATATCATTCGTGAATTAAATCTACTTATAAAAAAAAAAAAAATAAAAAGATAAATCTTAATTCAAGCTCACCTAAGGTAAATGTAGAATTAATCAGGATCCACGAATCAAGGCGTTTGAATTAAAACGACTACAGTTTCTTTTTTAACATTTCAAGAAACGGTCTGCAACTGAAAAATATAAAAGAAAAATGAATGTCGACGTGTTACGGACTGTTAGTTAAATATCTCACCTAAATTCATCTAAAAATCTTTAAACGTTTTGTTTTGAATCGCAAACTTGGCATTGGGCAAGTTTATAATACTGCCCGTTAAACATAACGCGATTTCTCTTAGATCGTCTAATCAAAAAGTGGTCTATTTTCGAGGCCTCTAATTTGATGCGAACTCCGAGGTGTGCATGAGTCACAAATAAAAGTTATAAACGTCCGGGCGAACGTGAGAAAGCTCACGTCGCAAGTTCCGTGCGCGCCGGTTGATGCACAAATAGAATTAAATTTTGAATTAAACAAGCACCGAAGTACTTGTTTACACCAAAGCAACGCTGCTGTCGCCCTGAGTTGAACTTCCAACAAAATGCCTCGATGATCCTTGCGACGGACAATACCCTTGTGGAAAAGAATTCCGAAAAATGCTGAAAATGCCCAATTTCTTATTAAGTGTTATTCAACATTTTTCGGCATTTATCAGCACACTTTTCCACAAGGATGGGCTAGAATTACACACATTCGTGCTAAATTTTGACAAAGACCAGCATTCTTTTGAACGTCGACGTAGACTAGTAGTAAGATGCGCGTCTGGTGATTGTGAGGTAACGGGTTCTATTCCCCTTTTAAAGATATTTTGTTTAATATTTGTTGAAAGTGTCTTTTACAAATTGTAAAGAATACTATAAATGATCACATATACTGGGGATATTATGAAATTATAGTAGCAATTATTAACAAATTTCTCTCATTGCCTAAATTAATTTTTGAATATCAATATTGGAGCCTTATAGGAATAATAAATTTAATGTTAATTAATTTAATATTAAATAAACCTGACTTTTTTACTGATACAAAATTAAAAGAAGAACAGCGTAAAGTAATATATTTCTTACATTCACCTTAAAAATAAAATTAGCCCTTCACGTTACCAACATATTTTGTTTTTACGTCAAATAAAATATTGTACTCAACTTGGGAAATACTTTTAAGTTTTAAAAACACTACAAATATATCTCAATAATAATATGATTATTTTTTAATTACGAAACTATCTTAAAACATTATCAGTCGATTAATAAAAATCATTTGAGGATAATTCCGTAGTAAAAATCAAACATATATGGTCATATATGGATTAAGAAAAAACATATATGGTCATATATGGATTAAGAAAAACATATATGTTCATATATGGATTACGAAAAAAACATATATGTTCATATATGGA
>JABFPN010006353.1:0-11683 GCA_022817305.1 Leptoteleia sp. ZL-2020 | reverse complement strand
TTCCAATTTGGATCCTCATTGGGCCCTCATACATACCAAGCGTTACGAACTGGTACGGCGCCCTATTTGGAAACCAAATCGGTGCCCGATTTGGAAACGTGGAAAACGAATCAGGGCCACATCTAGTTCCATGCTGAATTTCTACTTGGGCATTGACAATGCTACCGCGTATAAATAAAAACTCGAGACGAACAAAAAGTTCACCTCGGATCGCCCAAATTTTCGTAGAAACTTAAATAATAATTCATATTTATCAATCTATTGAATGGAATCAATTGTGATCGCCAGTGAAATAAAAAAACGAACGTCTCTCTTCGAGCCATTCCCGTGCGGCCTCGCGGAAAAGAAGATGTCACTCGTACTCCCGCGTTTCTGGCGAAAGATGGAAAATCATCGAGGATGCATCACCTCGCTCTTGTTCGATACATGCCAAGGCACAGAGTCGACGTCATTGGATGAGTCGCGGAATAAATTTTCGCGGTATACAAACAACGCGAGCATCGGCGAACAGTGCCATTGCCGAACGCCTTGTTCAAGTGGTCGATTGGCGGTGCAAAAAATCCATTTGGCGATATGTAATAACCCACGTAGGCGTCGCTGTTACCATTAACATAAATGTCGGTAGCTTTTACACAATACCCGGCGCGCAATACAAAAGCCTGGCAATGATACTCATTGCCTTCGCGACAGCCTTGCACTTTTCACGTCGATTTATACATTTTAATCGGCGGACGTCTAAATAAAAGTGACGTCAATTTTTTTTTTTTACGGACTGCTTGACGCGTGTCATCTCCTGGCATATTAGATTTTAATGATGCATCGTCGGTGAGCGCGGCGCTGATTTAGATTAATGCACGGTGGGCAGTCGAGCGAGCGGGTATTGTTTTATTCACTGAACAAAGACACATTTTTTTTCAGGTACCGATGATGACGCAACCGAGTTATTATGCGAAGAAATTGAATTTATAACATTTGCTTGTTCGCGAATGAATGTTGCGAGAAGTGTGGTAAGGATAAAAGGCAGGAAAGCGATATGTAAGAAAGGATCTGCAAGTAAAACAATGGCTCACAATGGAGGACGATGAAAACGTGTTGCATGTTTTAAAGGATTGTAATAAAAACAAATTGGGAAACACTTGAGTGTTGTATAAGTAAGCACATTTTTGCTCCTTGTCAAATTGAATAGTTTCATTAATCGAAAATTTATGTTTTCAATTTGAAGATGTTACGTATGGGTGCCATTTTCAGATAATTACACTGAAAAAAATAGATATTGTGTATATAAAATTACTACACGTAATGACACACTTAAATTATGTCAGTGCACTATGTAAAAGTACTGACTGAACTGTAAGTAAAATATAGCTGGTTTAATTTTAAACCTGAATAAATTAGCGAGTATATTTTTTCTTAAGTACTATTAGTGGAAAGCTTTTTTAAACTGACAATACTTTTAAAGTGACAAGGTGACTGAGGAATCGCCTTAAGCAACGCGTGGTTTAAAATGATTTAAGGTATTTGTCTTCGAGTGATTTAAGGATCACTTTATCTTGACTACCTTATTATTTTACTATCTTCAACTGAGGAAAGATATTGTTTTTCAAAGAAAGCAAATTTTTATAATTGTTGTTGCATATTTTTTTCTTGTACTTAAAATAGCTAGCTTATATTAAGCATATGAAGAATTGGGCTTAAACATATTTCCATTAAATATTTTACAAAATTTTAATTTTGTATTGTCAATGTGCAATAAATTATTATTTGTATCATAAATGTGAAATTGCAGAGGAAGTCATAAAAAATAACGTAATATTCTACAATTAAAAATATATTAATTTTTATGAATTTCTCAAATACATATCATTTTCACGATATAAATTGTAATTTGTTGATATTTTTTCTTTAGGTATTCATAAAGCAATAAATCTGTATACAGAAAAATGAAATGTTACTCACTATGACTAGGAAAATTAGTTGAGCACATTGAGAAAAATGTGAAAAGTTAAAAATTATTATGCTGTCTCATAAAGTCTCACAAAGTTTGTTTACGTATGATATTATATATAAATAATTCTGTCCCCACTTTTTGATACGTCTAATAATTTAGGTAGGTTTAATCATTTTAACCTAATTTTTTTGTTCAGTGTAACCGTTCACAAAATGTCAAATATGAAAAGAGAGTTATTTATTATTGTAACGGTTAAAAACAGTTACAGAAAAGTATTCATAAAATTTCCTCAGTTGTTATTCCAAAATTTTTATGTGCAAATAAGTAAAAAAAATTATTTCCATTCTAACCAACATAAATCTCTCCCGAACAAAGATTCGTTATCCTTTCTTAAAATTACTACAATGCACTTAGAAATTTAATAAAATTCGAACAATCATTATTATCCCAGCCGACAGACCCATACATACGATACAAAAATAATTTGATCTATAGCGGTGCAGTGCAATTGGACGGCAGATAAACAATCCCTAACTAAGGTGAGCCGGGAGTGACCGCTGGACGTTACGAAAGTCCGTCAAAGGTTGCAGTGGCCTCATTTAAATAGCGACGGCGATCAGAAAAATCGTATCAAACGTCTTTGGTACAATCGAAATTATTCATCGGCGCCAGCCGACAATAGACGGGGGGGCGTCGGTCGGGACATTAGCAGTCGAAGGTGTCCCCAAAGCCCACTTGAACGATAATTGCGAAGGCGTGTGTCCGGCTGCGTGTATTGCGTGCGCCTATCCTGCCTCCCATACAATGTCGCTTGTAACATTGGTCCGAGCCGTGTTACGTTGTTTCGCGTGTGTTTCTTTCGATTAAAGAACCGCGCTTGGACCGCGTGCGATCAGTATCTCTTGATCGAGCGCCGATCTGGGACGAAAAATCGTCCCTATGCCACAACACGCCGTTCCGTTTGACGTAGTGACGGTGCGAGTGTTACATTCTACCGTGCCGCTTCCGCTTTAGTGATTCGCTTTGGTTTCCTCATATTTCGCCGCGAGATGCAGCACTCGGTCGCACTGCTTTTGGTGAGAAAGTGTTCCGCTCTTTTTTTCGTCCTTTTTTGTCTTTTTTCGCCCGTCCACTTATCGCCTTTCATTGATCATTAATGATTAATGACGGCGAGGCTTTTTGTTGCGCTCGCGAATCGAAGGAGTTAGCTGAATAAATGACCGCTTTTCAAGTGTAACGATCGGTAGTTGAAACCGCAGATAAATTGTTGATAATTGGATTGTAAAATATATAGTGCTTTCTGATATGGGCGACTGATAAAATATTTAAACGGTAATTGCGCGACTTTATCGTTCTTCCACGAAAAAATATGTTCCTACGGACAATAAATATAAGGATCTCTGTGGATTTGGGATAGCTCGATGGCAGATGGAGATGGGCTGGATACAAAGATGAATAACCGCTGGATTTTATCATTTCTTAAAGTGATTCTTTCTGACTCGAGCGTTCTAAAAATAATTCGATCAACAACCGTCAAAATCCCATCCGAAATCCCTAATTTGAACGCGCTTCCACGGGGTACTTCATTTACGAGAAATATATCGTTAGCGCCATCTACTGCAGTATTAACAGGATTATGGATACAAAGTTATACTCTGATTATAATGATTAGACGATCCAGCCAATATCCAGTCAATATCTGCCAACCGGTACAAAAGACTAGAAACGCGCAAAAAATCCAGCAGTTATCTAACATTTATGTAATTAATGTCCAGCTGAATAACTAACCGATCGCGGTTAAATAAATTGAAGTTTATGGTGAGAGATATTAAATTGTTTTAAATGAAATCCTTTATAACGTTGAGTATCATAATGACTTAGAGTAATGATAATAATAAAATTAATATATCATAATTCTAAACCAAAAATATAGTAAAACTTTAAAATTATTGTTACTAAATTGCAAAATACAACATAGTCCCCATCAGGCTTCAAAATGCCTTTATATCTTTCAATTAAAACTTCTTGAATTAGAATATATATGACGGGCTGCAGTTTAATCAAATTAATAATTACATTTAGTCTGGATGGAAATCAATTAAGAGAGATGAAACTCGTAATTGAATTATATCGTGTAAAAAGTTTTTAGGCAATAAATCTATTATTGACAATATGAGTCGTCGATGCAAAATTGACGATATGAAGTTAATTCCTATTTTCTCAATCGATTTGGTGGAATTGCCTTCGAAATAGCTGCCATTGAAATCCATCGCAATCAGACATATTCAAGTTAATTCATTAGCATTAACATTGAACGCTTATCAGCGTTCATACAGTACTGTAGTTTTACAATTTCTCAAATTAATAGTATGTGAAATCTATAGAGCGCTTCCGGCAAATTATGAATATGCTTATATAATGTGATATATACAATTTCTTTTTATTGTAAATGAAGATCAAGAGATTTCTACAAAGCAATGGAAATGTAATTTAATTTAAAACGGGAACGATTTTCTATGTTAGTTTTTAATTACTTCAATTTTTTTTTATTATTTACTTTATTCCTTTATTAATTTTTTTAGAAAAAAGGTTAAACTAAAAAAATTCGAAAGTCGTACATTTCGACAAACTAATCACTATTTAATTGATGATAAATTTAAGTAATACCAAATTATATCTTAAAAGATAATTCAAAATTATTTTCTATCGAGTTCACTGCAAAAAGAAAACTTCAGCAACATAAACAACAAAATAATAAAATAGTAACTTGTTAATTCCAGTAAAACAATAAATAAAACATTAGAAATCCTATTCGTCATTATTAAAATTGCCGCAACTGTCAATTTTCATTTACATCATTCCTGATACGCATCTCTATATCGAGAGCTGCATAACTAGTGTACTTAAAACTCGCACGATAAATTATAAACAAAATTACCACAATAATTACTCAATTATACTACAAAAATAACCCGAACAAATGCCTCGCAAATGCACTTTTCTCTTTTGCTATCTGGAACATCGACAGGTCCAAGAATCGGTCGTTCCCAATTCACAATGAAGCACCAATTGCGCGAACCTGGCTAAAAATTGCCAAAAATTTAAAGCGACGAAAAAAAAGAATAAATAAATAAGTTGGCACAAATTGTGTTTACCCCGGGGTGATAAATCAAACATCTGGGCATTATCGTGCGGTGTCTATACGCGATACACACATAACGTACAATGCGTTCTGTAAGGCATCGAAGCACGGCGTCGTAAAAGTGAAAGCAATTCGGTGTAAGCGTCGTTAACGAAAGAGAAAATACGCACGTGCTCGCACACAGACACGCGGCCCGAGCGTGCACGTTCATGAACGCGAATCCGAATGTAAACTCGGAAACGTTTCTGTGTTTGGTGAGGCGGGTTTGCAATTGACTTCGCCTTTGTTTCGTCTTGTTGCGCGCCAAGGGAAAAGAATCGAGTACACTCCCACGCGATCCGCAAATCGGCGAGAGCGATCTCCAGAGCTTCTTCTCGGCCAAAGTATCCGATATACCGGGCCTTCGGAATGTACATTTTTTTCCCTCCCCTTTTTTCTTACCGCGGACTTTTTGTTGCCGCATGTGTCGGGGGACGCGTTACACCGCCATTCGCGCAGGCGCCCAGGGAGAGGGATGATTCTTTTCTTTTCTTTTTATCAATTCCCGACAGGCAACCCTCGAGTTCCACAAAATAAGAGGCCATTATCGGAGGAAACGCGTGTCGTTCGGTGCGTAATTAATTGGGAAGATAATCGCGTCGGGGAAATAAAAGCGCGTAGATGAAAGTAAAGCAGTTAATGGCCGGGGGTTTTAAGAGGAGCGGCGCCGATAAGAGGTTATATTTTTCGGGGACTTAAGGTCGGAGACTGGGATAAAGTGTCGGACTCGGAAATATCGCGCAACTTTCTTGTACAACCGTTCGTGGTGAATTTTATACCGAGGAAAGTCGATCGTTCAATCGGTGGAATAGGCGGCTGTTCTAACAATATCAGATCGTAAAGTCGACGATCTGCTCACTAAATTACGAGATTGTTCGGTGGAAGGCAAATGACAAATGATTACTTGTTTTACAGTCTAAACGAGATATTATTATTATTATTATTATTATTATTATTATTATTATTATTATTATTATTATTATTAGCAATATCATCTGTGTTATTATTAGAAGTGCAATTATACATTGAGAACAATTTTGTAATTAAATTTGCTATACATTTTAGCATTAGAAAGATATTGTCTACTACATCTGAATTTTTACCATACCATTATGGTAAAGTTTTATGTATGATATAAAAATAAAAAGCTATTGAAAATTAAGAAAAATAAACTTATTCAATATAGTATTTTTAATGAGAATATAACCAAATTTATCTACATATAAGCTCTTTTTCCTAAGAAAAAATGTTGCACTTGTTATCCAAACATTCATTCAAATCTATCATTAGTGTATAAAGAACCTACAATGCATTTAAATTGCAGCATTACGTTAACAAAATTTTGTTCTCAAAATGGATTCTTTGAAGCATATTTCTTTTACTCCATAGTATGAGGTTGCAATATTTTTTTTTTGTTGGATGTGTTACTTGAAATTTGAACCTGCCATGACATCGGGATGTGTAAAATCATGCTGAATCAGTGTTAATTTTAGAATTCAACATTTCTCGTTAGCTTTGTTCATTGAAGACGGGGTCGAAAAAGGTGTTGAAAATTTAATCGGTAGAGTAATTGACTCGTCAATCACTATTAAGTGTCAATATTTTATTAAAGATAATTTCACGTCGTCATAATTAATGATACCGATCGTCCGGAAATGCGTTTCGCTGATTGAAATGCATCCGGCCAACTTCCATTTCAGTGCCCAATTTATTACCGCCGCGTATTGGGTCGAGGATAATGAGAAAGCGATTGCTGAAATCCAAATTTTCAATTCGCAGCGGACTTTCCCGGACCGTTTGGAAATAATCGAAGGAAGTCGGTGTTCGTGAATGAACAAAAAATTGTGTAAATTCTCCATTATTCTCCGGGTTTTAGAAACACTGCCTACTTTATTTACGCATGAATGTAATGTATTCATATTTTCTGCGGTAGCGCCGATCTCACAACACTTCACACACTTAACAATGCGCTTATAATACAATGTTGTATTCCCAGCCAATTACAAATTGTCTGTACTTTTTTTTTGAATTATCATCATTAACGATTTTAACTTCTTCATTGGCTCAAAAATACGGCACACTTAAGTCTTCAGTTATTCAAATATTGTCATTTCCCTAATAGTGTCACGCGCTTACCGTCGGCTTATCCTCAATTTCATTTGAGAATTCGATTTAATTAAAGCAAGCACGTGGATTGTACATGTTTCATTAATCATACGAGAACATGTATTTTACGTTTACTTAATGAACCTTTAACGTGTGCGATAATTTAATTTCATTAAAAGAACTGCTAGATACACGGAAAAGTTTTTTGTTTAAATCATGATACAGTAAAATGAGGATGTGGAGTAGTTTGTTACTTCATTTAAAATAGTTACTGTACATCGACGGAAAAGTTATGTTTAAGCAATTACTATACCAACATAATAACATTTTCCTCGTGATGTAGTAAAATTTTTGGTAATTATGGACCCTTTATGGATCTTTTGAACAGCGAGAGAATATATAGTGATAATTATTGAACTAAATACTAATTTTTACTATAACATACATAAAATTTTACAGCAATAGTGTAACAAGATTACAGACACTGTGGATGATATCTTTTTAATTTCAAAAGGTAACTTGAAATACAAATTTTTCTTCTCATTGTACGCATTGCAACGTACACAATGTAATATGAAATTAAATTGCTACTTCAATGCAATTCAATTAATTTTCATTAACATCAGATTTCCCGTTGTAAATGTTGTAACAACTTTGCGACAGATCAGCTCTTCATTTAAGAGTTATTTCAAGTACAAGAAACGTATCAATCGAAAGTGATTGTTCGTTGATTAACTGTAATCGATCGGCACAATCATCGGACAAAATCGCGCCATTTGAGTGGCATTTCTTTCTTGCGGATCATTCTTGCGAATGGTTATTGCGTACGGCACTCCTCTCGAGGAAGTCAGATCATCATCAGCGTTGCATTTTCATTCGCGATACGTTCCGCGATACAATGTTGCAAGACTCTTAGAATTCGCATATGCTTAAAGTCGATGCCGGAGAGCGACGATGGCATCATAAAGGAAGTGGCCAGAGGAAGGAAGGAAGAAATAAAACCGCGATCCTTTTAATTTGAAATCAACCTATTGAAAATTAAAAGTAACAAGACGCTTGTAAACATCGAGGTGGTTACGTAATTCGGGATAAATTATTCATGAACGAAATAAAAGTAAGAGCGACGAAAAATATGGAGAAATTAATGCAGTTCGATCGGAATAATGGGCCTGGCAAGGTGTTTTTTTTTTACAGAAAGAAAAAGTTGTTAAACTCTTGATATGTGTTACATGTATATTCATATCTAGCTGATCATGTTTTTTTCATTCTCAATCTTATTTTGATGTGATTTTAAATTGGATTTAAATTATACGAAATATATTGTTTATATTGGTAAATTAATTTACTAAAATTAAAATTCATTAAAATTACGTCTGTTAAAGCAGATATGTAGTATTATAGTTACATAGACTGATCCAGTACAGTAGGAATAACTTCAATTTTTGTTTAAATAAAATATTATCTTAGTTAAATTAACCTTATAGACCTTGGTAAAAATAATTAATAATTTTATGGTTATTATGAAGACTAACTGCGTAAATCTGGTTATATGTTTACTAATTTTTACTCTCATTGTATGGGATTATTTGAACAAAATAATATTAATATTATTAAATAATGTAAAAGTTTAAACTTAATAATGAAAAAAAATGTAACCATATAAAGAAGAACCTGACGAACAGTTTAACGATCTCTTCTTGAATCATCTTATGACATAACGTAAACGACTGTTATCTTATTTACATCTGTAATCCCTTAAAAGTACTTTGCTTCGGAAAGCCATAATCGACCATGTAAACAAACACCTTAAAGAATCCATTAAGAAACGATATATTAGGTCTAAGCACGTTAGTTTAAATTTAATCATTCTTCCGTACAATCAATACATTCAATTTTTGTTCATTTCCTTGTCAAGAAACATGACATAATCCGTCCCAACGAATACAAAATTAAACGGAAACTTCAATTCGATTATACGATATTACTCGCGCCAAATGTAGCGAAGCCGAAGGGGAAAAGTGCGAATGCCTTTGCGGTAACGTAAGTGCACGTGACTGCAAAATGCGTGGGTTAATGCAATGCAACTGTCGCAATTCGGCTCGTCGCAATTATGCATTCAAAACACGTAAGTCGTCCTCTCTGTGGAACAACTGGATGAGAATCGCGAGGGTCAAATTTTTCAGACATTTTAACGGTAATGAATTATGAGGAATGAACTTTTACAAGAAGTCACCCGGATTTGTGCACATTACGCACAAATTATATAAAACGGAAAACTGTCTCTAGGAATGACATAGTTATTTGTTACATCGCTCCACGTTGGAACTCATTTTATCGAGTAAAAAAAAACAGAAAAAGAAAACATTGATGGAATGATGCTCGTTCCGGTTACGAAAGAAATCGTCCGTTTTTTAATTAAATATTTTGTGCGATGAAATTGATGTGACAGAAATGAGAAGAAAATAAATCTTTTGAAAAAGAAATATGTAAAAGTAGATTCTTTATCGATGATTGTAATGATAAGATATAAAGTTACGTGTACAATTTTTACAAGAGTCTTGTAAATATACATTTTGTGTATTCCTTGCGAAACATTTCACCTTAACGAATGAATTAACGATAAAATGTTATTTATCTTCCGATAAAATGATTCAAAAGAAATATAATATTCATCTTGATATTATAAAAATATTTTCCATTTCGTAAACCTCGCCTGCGCACCCCTAAGTGTCATTTATCTAAATTACATTTTAAATTTAATTTATAAGCATAATTGCTGAAGCGAATTGTAACTCGTTCAACTAATTGTGCAAATAACACCAATTACTTGGCGAAGACTTTTTTTTCAACGCGGTAAATGCCGATAAAATTTCAGCCCCCTTTTACTTTTTAATGAAAAACAAACATTAATCAAGCCCGAGTGAAAAAAAGTTCCTTTGACCGAACTGTTATATAAGCTTGCGTGCATAACTTTACTTTAACTGCGGACACTCGATTATTCAATCGGCCGATTTTGGTCCAAGTTTCGGTGGCCCGGCGAAACTGAATACACCGCAAGCAATGGGTTCATAACGAGCCTCTCAAAGAATTGCCATACCTGGCGATAGAAAGCGAGGCGCTTCTCGGCGTGGACATTACGAGGTCACTGTAATAAAGAGACTAACCTGGCTGACCCTAATTTTTCATGTTTCGATTCCCAAGAAAATCATTTCCGTGTAGCGTCGCATTAACGAGCACGCGGGATTTCGAAAACCACGACAATTGCACGATTTGTATTTTATGTATTCCGAGAACTGATTAGCGCGGTCACAAACTTAGAAACGAGCCATATTTTTGCCGTTCCAATTATCCGTCCAAGTGATATTAGTCGCGCGTTTTCGCAGCAAAAGTGTTTAATTGTCCGCGATCAGTTTTCTCTTATGCTCGAAATTGTCTTTCCCACTTTTAACGCCGGCATTAGTTTAATTTTAAACAATTTAGATTAGAAAACGCGGTTACCGAATAAACGCTTAACAGGCGGATTTCGTAAACTATTTGAATTTCCGAGAAAAGTTTTGCGTTATTAAGATGGAAATGTATTCTTTTTCTTTTTACCCAATTTCATTTAAATTATTGCAAAAGAATCAGTAGGATTGTTTATTGTTACTTTAATATTATTAAATAAGATTTCGACCGTTCAGATGTTGACTGATTTATGGGAATTTCAAAATTTTGAAAAATCTATAATGAGTTCAGCATCGTTTTCAATATATTGCTCAACGACGTTTCGACGGAAACTGCAAATCATATTATTTATAACGTTTTTCAGCCGTCGTATAATTAATATTTATCAATATTCAAATCATATAAAAATTACTTTAATTATGTTCCGTTCAATAAAAGTGTTGCAAGACGGCAAACATCCCTTTTCATGTAATTAATAATTTACTTTAGTAGGCAAGTGATCGTAAAACCAATCGTGATCATATCTTCATTATTGTGTCAGATCTTATTATATTTTTAAAGATTAAAAGAGACAATAGCAACGTACCTTTATGGTATGGTTTTAATGATTATTAAAAATTATTCTAATCGATAGCCTTATACCTTACCAAAGAACATTTTTAATACTTAAAAATATAATTAAACCCAGTTTCGGGTATGGGAAAGAAATAGTAAGTTATGCAATATAATTTTAAAATAATAATTAGTAGCATTGTTAAGAAGAATTCAAATAAATTACTATCCCTGCCTTTCCCCTTAAAACTACACTGAGAGAAATATATGAGTATATTTTACTAAGTGTTTTCGTAAAGTTGTGATATATTATCTTTCTTTTAAATTAATACTAATATTATTTCATATATTACGAATTTTTTATTATTAATTACCAAGATCTTGGTAATTCGTAATATATGAATTCGTAATATATGAAATAATATTAGTATTTATTTAAAAGAAAGATAATA
>JABFPN010006352.1:0-11685 GCA_022817305.1 Leptoteleia sp. ZL-2020 | reverse complement strand
GGGGGGGGGGGGGGGGGGGGGCGAGTTTGTCCGAGGCAAATTCTGCTATTACGCAACGCCGGCCGCTCGCAACCGGCCGGGATGCGCGCGCCCACCAGTCGCGCGCGCGCCTTTTCTCAAATATCCTCTCGCGTCCTTTCTCCGGCGTCTCACCGTGTCGACACGATTCGCCCGCCGTCTCCTCAATTCGCCCGATCGCTCCGCGACGCGAATCACTTTTTCCTCCTCGTTACCGCGCGTCTTTTTGTTTTTTTTTTTTTAATGTATTTTTTTTCCTGTTTTCTTCCTCGTCGTTTTCCACACCACTTTGCCGCGCGCTCAACTTTGAGCAACTATTTTATTGTTATTAGTTATATATACTAATTATTAGTTATATATACGTGCAATTAGTTACGTCCTCATGGCTTCGTTTTACGACTAACCGGCGCATTTTACGATTGCGCTCCTTTTTTGTTTCCCTCGTAAGAATATTATAATTGCGAACTCCGCGGAACGACTTTTTGACACATCCGAACAATATATAATTTGATGATTCAAGTCGCTCGGTGCACGTGACGCCGCGGAGAATTTACCCCGAAACAATTATGTTTATTCTCGGACCGTAGTAATTGTATTAATTTTAATAAAATAAAGGTAAAATTGCGGGTGTACGATTTTTTTTCAGAGATAAATGATTTTATTATTAGAGATAATTACTCACACCTGTGCTACTTTTTTTTATTACCAATTCTCATTCGTTATAACTCTTTTTTACGAAACATTTTTTCCCTTTAATTTAATAATTTTACGGTTCGTTTAATTTTTTTTTTTTTTTTTTTTTGCAAAAATATAAGCAAATACTAAAATTAACTGCCAGTAGAAGTGGGTTGGAATTTACTAATTTATTTCTCATCGCTATAATTACCTTTCTAATGTTATCGCTGATACATTTATTATTTCGAATACACCTTTTTGGGCATTACGTAATGATTCAAATTTACGACGAAGACAATAAAAGATTGCGCCATGGCGTTATTTAAAAGATTTAGCCCGAAGCTGTCATTATTGCGGCGGTTATCGTAATTATCATTTGTCTTCGAGAAATTGAAATTACGGTTTGACCGTAGTCGCGCGCGTTTCAACGGTAGGTTTGTTAATTTGGATTATAAGATGCACAGTTTGGCGCAAAGTCAACGAATAATCACGGTGATTAATCGTGTTGCATGATAAATGTAAACACAAACTGTACGCGGTGTGTCAATAACTTAACGGGTCGATTCGAAAGCACGATTTGTCTTCATTACCTCTTAAAGGCTCTTATTCAAAATAAGCTGCCTTCGAATGTTCAAGTTTCTGATCACTAATCAATACCTTTTACGTTTCCTTTTGAAAAGGAACATTTATTTTAAATGTTAATGCGATCAGAAGCCACTTTGCCATTGATCTTGATCAACTTAATTGAATGTTTTCAATATTTATTAAAGGAGGAAAATTTCTCTATCAAAATTCTGAAGAGTTGTCAGCGTTTCTTATTTCAAAGATTTACGGTTACAAGTTTAGTAATTAATTATGAACGGTAACTGTGAATTGAATGAAAAGGAAAAAAAAAACTGTACAAAAGAAACTGACTAAGAAATGGTAAATTTACCATTTACAACGTATTGCGAGGCAATTTAATTATCATATCCTAGGTAATGATATTCTTGTTGAACTTATTACAAAAAATTCAAAAAAAAGTGCATAATTTCAATAATGATTACACGAATTATTATGTTACATATTTTTTTTGGAACGAAATCAAAGTGTTATGTTAATTTAATTGTCAGCGACATGTAAATGATTTAATATTACAATTAATATTTGGTGCAAAAAAATTCCTCCTTTGTTGAAAACAATCTCTTGCATTATTAAACGAAAGTGTTAATGTGAAACAAATTTTGGAATAAGTGGAAAACGAAACCGTATATTAATTTAAAGTGTTACAATTTTTTTTGCGTGTGAATGACCTCCATCCCCTTCCATTTTTCTAGAACTTCTGGAAGAGACATCAGAATTTCAGCTGAAGGTCACTTATCATCCAAAAGTACAATTAACTTCACTAAATCTTAGCTGAAATGTCATCATTAAAGTTGGGTGGAATGCTGAAACCTAGTTTCTTTATCAACCAATGCCAGCTTTATCATCCAACTTGATAAACAGTATTTTTAAGCTAGTATGCTAGACAAAGAGAGTTCCAATTGTTCAACACCAGAAATAGTCTGGCCATCTAATATAAGATGAACCGGGAAGACTTTTAAAGTATCAGAAAATTCCACAAATTTTCGAAACCATACAAGAAATGATACACCAACATCATTCACCTTATGTTAGTACACCTCATTCTGGTCGCAATCCTAACTCGAATACCTTCGAATACCTGGTTCAACCAGAAATAACCTCCTCAACAACATCGTCCATAGGATACTTCCCGATTCCACCCTAGGAACATGAGATCATTCGAGAAAAATTTGAAAAACTTTTAACAAGGTAAACCATAGACAATTAAACGTACTTCAAGCATCCAGTAACTGCAGTCGCAATGTAAACAGGTACCGTGTACCTTACCTTGGTTACAAAATCATCAGCAGTTAGAATATGGGAGCAAAAAATCACATAACGAAAACTTCACGCACCAACGGTCAAGATAATTAGACTAACATGGCTGCTGTAGTTGAGCCAGCAACAGGTTGGTCTAGTTCAACTTATTGCCGCTCACCGGCAGCACTTTCTCGGCGCCGAAAAACCACGAATTTCCATGCTCGGTAATTAAATTGACAAAAACACGATGCTCAATTCAGAAACGGAAAAGAAAAAACTACCGCAATTAATCTAAATTACACGACTGCACTAAATTATACATCTTTTTCCAACCGATAATTAAATTCACTGGGAAAAAACATTATCTTGATTGAATTTAATCGATTACAGTCATAGAGTAACTAAACTGTATGCTTATTATAAACATTAAATTGAATTATTGTAAACTGCAAATATAGTTGATTAAATTGAAGCTGAAGATGGCAATGTCCTTGCTTTGTTTTCAATTGTTTATCAATATTGTGGAACATGGAAAAGACGATTGCACAAGATTAAAACGCTAATAAGCGTATCGTTGCCTGCGCGAGGGTATTTGGGATCGTATTACGGTTACAGCAGGATGGGTATTACAGTAGGTATGAGTAACCTGGGTGATAAATGAGTCTGAATGGGAGTACGAGAAAAGCGAAGGGAGGCGCCCGCTGAAAGACGATGAAAGTGTCGTTGAACAAAAAGTCGACTGGAGGCTATTAAAGAACGAGTATTGGAAAATGGGAGATAAAGGGCTATTATGTCGCGGTCAATCTTCGGGAGTGTGAAATGAGCGAAAACAGTCGCTTTTGAATATCAATATTAGAAAATCATCGAGCCTACATACATTCCTTATAAAAACTTCCATATTCCATAATTAAAAATTAAATTGGATCCTAAGTAGGTGTATTCCAAAATTGGCTGACAAGTAGTGGTCCTAGATTGGTTTCATAATTAGATTTCTAGGTAAGTTCTAGAAACCTAGTTATTTTTTTACCTTGTATGACTTTTACTAGGGAGATTAATGGGTTTAATGATACTAACGAGGAAATACTAAGTGGAACCCTATAACTATCTAAAAAGCTTTATACTTTTGATTAGAGTTTTTTATTTCATCATTTAATGGGTACACCTTTGCAGATGAACTATGAAAACCTATAAACATCTGTATTAAACTGATCTAAAAGCACCAATAGCCGACATAAAATTGGTTACTTTTAACCAACTACTAGAAGCTTCTTTACTACCAAGCTTAATCCTTTACTCATTGGGCAAGACACTGCATATCCACTCGTAGCCTACACACACGCAAGACATTTAAAGGTCCTTCCTAAAGCTTTCTAATTTAATCAAACCCAGATTAGGCCCCCTCGTCCGAACCTCAATACAGGTTTCCATAAAATTTCCAAACAAACGTAACCACCATCACCCTGGTCCAAGCTACCAATCCACACAAAACCTTGACAATTTTTTACCAGGTTCCGCGGATACATTGTGTAACGTAAGTGGGTTTAGTTTCAGGCTAGAAAGTTGTTTCCACGGCACCGCAAACGGCGTTAAAAATGCCCAACGTGTAATTAATTCAGCGCAGCTTTTCACAGTTCTTTGTTGCGCGGGTTGACTTTCGCGGCCTGCCATTTCGTTATAAATAATAAACGATCGCACCAGAGCCTGGGCGATTGTGCGGAAAAACACAAGATTGGCCAATATCGGTTGTTCAACGTGTAAATCCGTTACGTTCGAAACTTTGGTTCAATGGTCACGACTCGATTGTTCATCAACGTTGTATACCCGGAGCTAATCGTTCGCTCGCTAAATAGTTGAATAAATCTCATTCAAAAGGTTATTAAATCTCGCCGCCCGAGCCCATCCGTTTATCCCTTTCCTTAGCTCGAATCGGATTCGCGATCAGAGATAGTGGCGCGCTTGTAAAACTATTACGAGTCCCGAGTATTTCCGGACCAATCGCGCCACCACCTCTTTATCCTCGGAACGTTTTCAGGGGAACGGCAATTGCCGATTTATAAAACGGCGACGTTCAAGATTTCGTGCCTTCGACGTCTTCTTGGACTCGCATCTCCGTTTTGGGTTAGTCGGGGGCATCCAAATAACGGTACTTCTGCGAACGATGGTTTCGCGGATGTTTTCAGGCCTTCGCGCTGTATTTTCCAACCGTCCGTTGCGATTTTATACGCCAATAATAACGGGCTTTTCGCGATAGCCGCGATTCGTACATCGAAGGTTACATTGAGGGAAAAATTGTGTTCTACCAAACATTTAATTTAATTATTTTCAGTTATAGTCGGATATATCGAAATAGAGTTAGGTTTTTATAAACACTTATTTTATACCCAACAATAAAAAAAAATATTCAGTAAAAAAAATGTAGAGATATGTTAACTGAAAATTGTATAGTTTGATTTAATTGATTAACTTTATTTAAATATAGTTAGATACTGAGAAAAAATATGACTGGAAAAATTACTGTTTTTAACTGTGTTTCCAATCTGTTTCAATTTTTCAATGAAAGTTACTGTTTTTTTAAAAATAAAAGACTAGTTTGAAATGTTTTATAGATAAAACAGAAATTTTTATTGAAAGACAGATAAAGCAAATTGAATCACAGTTTAAAATAGCAACTTGCTGTTATACTTTTTACAGTGGATTTTATTTTCATATTCAAATAAATCGAATTTTAATTTGTGCCAAACTATTATTTTCTACCGGATTGTTATAATTCAAAAATCTAGTTTATGAATATTGAAGTTTTAAATGTTAACTTATAAATATACAATTCTTTCTAGTTAACAAATATATATTCCTCTTACAGATATCGGGCCATTAAATAAATGTTGATTAATTCAATATATGCACCGAGTTGCGCGCATACATATTCGTAAAATAAAAAAGAATTCCAAAATGTTTGCGACGAAAAAATCACTCTGATCGCCTTTGTTTCATGAATTACATTCAATCAATTCTTATCGCGATTTTTTCTGTGAACTCAATTTTTTCTGGACACACGTGAGAGATATTAATTGACTCGAATTAAATTACAAAATTTGTCAAAAAAAACAAAAGAAGAGAAACTGAAGTAAATTAAAGTTAAATTTGATTAATTATCGCAAATACAGTTTTCGATTCGTTCAACATTAAATTTATTAGACCCAATTTATGTAACAATTACTTAAAATTGTTAATTGGATCTAATAAGCAAATTTCTCACAGCATAAGAAATCGCCTTCTATTCTCAACGAATTATCCGAAGTTATTAGACGAAAATAATTTTTATATATCACGATATGTATGTCACTAGAAATACCGCAGTAGTATTCCAGTGATCGAATAAAAAAAGAAAAAGAAATAGCTAATCTCTAATAAGCTACAATCTCGTATCTAAATTAATGTAATTAGTAATGGAACCGAAGGATAAAATTATGACCGACCATTTTTCCCACTGTAATGTGGTAATGATTCGTTTAAAGCTGAAATTGTTATTATGGTGTGAATATTTGAAAGCTAACATTTTTCTACCAATCTGATTTTAGATTTTGTTTATTTCCCATTAATATTTACGAGTAATTCAAATTCCATCAACTCAGCAGATTTTAATGGCAACATTTAGCCAGTCGATTTCTCTCACCCCAGATTTATTAAACGACGCAATTTCCAAATGAGGGAAAAAATATAAATCAAATATTTGTTTTAATGTATCCAATGATTCGTTCAATGATCCATTCATTAAGAATAATTTATTATTGCTAAAAAATTTTTTGTGTTACAATTTTTTATCGGCACAATTTATCTTATTTTTTACTATTGTTCTCTTAATAATTTAATTATATATGATCGTTTAACAATTGTTGTTATAAAATTTTTTAATTAACAAATGGAAAGAATGTTATATCATTAAATGATATCATTGTTTAAAAATATAACGAAATAATTTTCAACTTTAGTTTTAGCTCGAGAATATTAAATTATATAACACATTTAAAAACTACAAAAGTGATATTACTGCAGATATTTTAATTAATAGAAACTAATCTTTGATTGTGTGATACGTCGATTGATAGTGGCGTGATTTTCCTACTAAAGAATAAAGATTAAACACTTCAATCTGATCGTTAAACAATAAACGATTTTATAAATAAAAAAGATGTAGAAAAAACTTGATTAACTTTCATGATATGTATAGTGAGCATTAAAATATATAAAAATATAATATGAATATATGACTAAAACTTAATTATCAATCACATTTTCACCAAATTTTAATATTTTCTAAGAAAATGAAACATGAAATATTATAACAAAAATTATAAAAAAAAGTATAAAAGTTAGAACTTGGACAAAATTTTATAAAAAAAAACTTTTAGTGTAAAACTCCTTACATTTTCATTGTATTAAAGATGGGAAATTTTATTACTTCTTCTCTCTCTCACTATATACTCAAAGAAAGTATATTCTCTTAGATAAGAATTTGCCCATCATAGCTAGTTTCCTAAGTACACTAAGAAAAATATGACAGATATCTTTGTTTTAGATACATATCAGTCATTGAATAAATATTACTATTTTTAAAAGCAGAAACACCACTTTTAAATCTTATGTTTGTACTTAAGAAAGAAAATTTCCTTTCAATACAATCATTTTCCTAAAAGACTGACACGTGCCTGAACAAAGTTATATTATCCATCACATTTTTCTAAGTGTAGATCTAGAATCCTAAATAGTTTGCCAATTAGATTTTTTACTAGGTAGTTATATGGTATCCTGAATTAGACAACCATATCTGCAGTCAACATGCAAAATATTTCACCTTCAAAAAGTTATATTTAAAATTACTATACTTTCTGACATTAGCAAGATATTCTCTAGAGTTAATGAAAAAAAAGCTTAAAAACTACTATGTTAGAACCTTAATTAGAATCCATATAAGTAATACAAAAAAAATTCCCATGCCAGCACATCAAACATTATGGTAAAAAGAACCAAAATACTTGAAATCATAGTAACATTTTCTATACCACAAACAAGACTTCTAAGAAGATTCTAGCACAATAATTTTTACTGCATTATTTCTTAAAATACATCATATTATTAAACTAAAATGTTACACACGATATAGTAAAGTTTAATAATTAGTACAGTAATAATCACCATAAATCCCGGCAATTTTACAAGAAAATACAAAAAACTTTACTCTACTTGGCCTAGTAAATCCTCAAACCTTAAGTCTGCACCATTGAAACAACGCAACTTATCACAATTTGTTGTAATATTACCTATAACGATGAACGTGTCGCGGACAGGCCGAGGTTTGGCGCGTCCACGGGAAGTCGTAAATTCAACGCGAATGTTTGTTTTGGGAATAAACTTTACCGGGGGTATAAGTTGCCGGTGCGCGCACAATGGCCGAAGGTCGCGATAATGACTCCCACACGCCGAAAGGAATACGAATAACCGAGACGCGATTGTGTTTAATGAACGAGACAATAGAGCGCGCAATTGATGGTTATAATGTAAATGATGGGTACCTGGGTTTTGACGTTTAAGAGTTCGACTTTGCTGGTACACTCGAATGCCTCAAACAAGCTCGAAGTTTCTTGCGAAACTGACGTGCTTTTTTCCCAACGCTGGCATTATAAGTAAATTTAAAACAATGACTAGATGAGGTGGGATATATTTAGATTAGAACGTTAATCACCGATATTTTTCACTTTTATTTGGAACTCTTAATCGCCCGATTGATTTCGTTATAATTGTTGCAACGAGGCCAGAACCAACGCTTTTTCATCTCGGCTCATTAATTTTCGATTTTTATTGTTCGATTCGCCGAGCGAAGACGGTACAATTTTTCGGATGAGGGGGGGGGGATTTACGCGCTTTATAGTCGTATTAATGAGACGCAGTTTGGGGGCAAAAAATTGTTTACATTTTCGTCATTAATTGTCGGCATTATTAAGCCATTAGTATGATACAATATTTATTTTTTTGCCCCCTTCCCCCCACCAAAATTTTTGTCAATTTGTTTGACAAGTCAAACAACCGTAACTTTATAAGGAGCTACGGTGATTTTGAAGGCTTCTGGAAAATTCATTCGAAAATTATACGGCCCATACATCTTGTTGTTAATGCACTCGTTGACTACTAAAACATGTAGGTCATGGTGGAGATACTTTTATGGATTTTTCAAAGGCGTATAAAATTCAATAACCCGCTCCGGTCGTCGCACTGTGACGAAAATTTGTCGGGGCCCAATAAAAATTCGACGAGAAATTTCCGACTCCCGGTGACTGAACGAACGGTGGCGTTTACTTTCCATGTAAAGTTTGGAACGGTACTAAAGTTGATGGCTATATTAAAAAATATAGTAATTTTTATGACAAAAAAAATTTGTCATAAAAATAACTATACCTTCTGAGATTGAAGGGATATCTTCTATTATGTTTGTACAATTACTATACCAAAATAATATTTGTTATATGGTATAGTAAAATTGTTTACATGATCTTGTAAAGTTGCCACGATTTATGGTTATTATTACCATACTATATATAAAATTCTACTATATCATAGATAATATTTTATTGTAATGGTATGGTAAAATAGCAAACACTGTAGACAATGTCCTTCCAACGTCAGAAGGTATGCGATAATTATTAAGTGTTTAAGTTAATAAGCGGTTATTGATTTTATTTGAATTGAAATTTATAGAAATAATAAAACAATTTATTATTGTTCAATAAGTATAATTAGCGATTAGTTTGTAATTTATCGCGATGAACAGTCGTGTTAATAAGTTTAACTTTGTAATCTACTTTTTAAAAGATTAATGGAAGATCTCTTTGTCTATCATCGTTCATTAAAATTTCTATTTTATTTTAACAAAGGTTAATGTCACGTATTTGGGGTCTTATCGTAACAAAAGTAAATGTTATATATTAGGGGGTCTGATATTTTCTAAAATTAAAATGTAATATTATTAAGAATGGTCGCGTTGGGTTTAATATTTGTCAAAAACTGTGTCGAGGATACAGAAATCGTATTTTACTGCCTTTGTCTGATTGTGTAAGAAAATTTAATAACAGTTATATATGCATCGAGAATAGTTTCGAAAATTAATTAAAATATAAGTAAAACGCGGTTTTAAGGTTTAAATTAAGTGGTGATAAAATTAAGAGTGTGTATAATATATGTAGAAAAAAAGTTATTAACATAAAAAATTATTGTGCGCTGATTAAATTATTAGTTTTTCAACGAACGGTTTTTGTCGAGCTGATTTATATATTTTTTTTTATAGGTGAAAAACTGTCGGCTTCATTTATCATGTACATTGAAATTTTTTTTCTTTTTTTTAAATTAAAATGAAAATTTGTACAAATTATTTCAATGAGGTTCGTTTGTTATAAATTGTAATAATTTTTTCCAAGAAATGTTTCTCAGTATACGTTATTAAAAATTGTTTGCAAAATTATTTACTGTTATTTACTTTAGAAGCAAACAAAAATTTATAAAAATCATAAGATTGTTTCATAGGTAGTATATTAAAAGTGTTTCTTTTTTAATCTATAGAAAATTTATTACCACAATATTCATGCATTTAAACATGAATTCTTAGTACAGAATTGGATATATCGCCAAGTGTAAATATTATATGTCAAAAATTAAACATCTCATTTTCAATTTCAAACTTTTCCACTTGAGAATTCAAGTCTTAATAAGTAAATCTTTTCCATTTCTTTCATTCGAATAATTTTTATAGAAACTTTATGCCGTTGTCCGTTACTTCCTGAATATACTAAAAAGTTCATAATTTATGTACCTTCTTTTTTTTTTCTCAATTGTACACTGAGAAATTTTATTTAAGAAAAATTACTACAGTTTTCAACAATTAATTTTTCATCGAGCTGATTTATGTGTATTTTTTTATAACTTCAAGGAATAGTGTAAAGCGATAAAGATACAGAAAAATGAATCTCGTTTGTCATTAATTTTCATATTTTGAACAATTGTAATCATTATATCAGTAATTTGAGAACATGCTGGAAAATATTATATGTATGTTGTATAATGTATTCATAAGTTTGTAAAAAAGTAAAGTAAAAAATTATAATATTTACATCTTGTTTTTATCCATTATGTTCTCAAATTACAAAAAGAAAGATAACAATTTGTTCAAAAAGTATCCTCCTAATGCATGAATAGAAAAAAAAACAATATATATATAATAAAATAAAAAGTATTCATTTCAATAAATCTGCAAAATGTACAGGAATAAATACATTATTTTAGCATTTCCTCATATCTCATCATAAATAACCTAGAAAAATGAAACAGACATAGTCCATAAGTTTCGTTTCTACAAGGGTACGTTCGCAAATCTATTTTTGAGGTTCAAATCCCACTTATTGCGAACAAATTAACCCGTCAACAATTCCGCGCGTAACAAAACCTTCGACCATTTTCGCAATCCCTCACGTCCGCGCGCAAATCTAACCTAAAACCGAGCAGAAAAACAATCTACGACGTCGAACGCCACCTATTCGGGCGGGCTGAAAAGCCAACGTCACACAATGTAATAGAATATGACGCGTAGATGCACGCGCGCACATCTCGTCTTACATTGTGGAATCAAAGCGAGCGGCTTTCGTGGAAGCCTCGGCCCTATTTAAAACGCACATTTCGCAGGTAGTCGGAGGGGGGCCGACGCGGCAACGCGCAAAAATTGGCATAAAGGGACCGGCCACGGGGCCGACTAGCACGGGTCAAATAAATAGAGAGAGGGGAGACGGTTTTTCGAATAACTGTAAAGAGCAAATCCGCCGGCTGTAAAGCGCGCGGACAAAAGATCCATTTTGCCTTAGTGCGCGTGCGCGCGGGCGCCTATCCTTTCCCCCCTTACCTTTGCCCGTCTTGTCCCTATTTATGTCTTCGCCCCCTTTCTCTCGATCTCTTTACCGCCCTCTGTCGCTCATCGGCGCCCTCGCCACCTTTCGGATGGTTCGTCGATCGCGTTAAAAAACCAAAGTGGATGTTGCAACGAGAAACGTGAAAGACATTATGCCCTGGGGGAGGGGAGGGGGGGGGGGGGGT
>JABFPN010006351.1:0-11685 GCA_022817305.1 Leptoteleia sp. ZL-2020 | reverse complement strand
CGCAAAAAAAAAAAAAAAAAAAAAAAAAAAAATAATAGAATATAGTAAAAATAAAACTTCATTAAATTTATGGTTACATTGCTTATATAATACTGATAATTTTAACCAGAATCTCGGTTATTATTACTGGAAAAAAGTAAGTGGAATTTTTTCTCTAACTGACGCATATTTTTCTTAATATACGATGCGAAAGAATCGAAGCAGCGAACAATCGTATCTTTGACCGGAACGATATTGGATCATTAAAGTCGGTTATCGCTCGCCAAGGAAAATAGACTTTCGACGAAAGAATTATGTATTATTTTCCAGTCTAAAGTGGTCTCCGGTTTGGATTGGTCTTCGAATAAGCGGGTATTTCAGAATTTTGCATCAAAGTTCCTCAAATATAATCATTGCACCGAGAATTTAATTATACAGAAATAATTATAATTATTGAAATAATTGTTTCTCTTTATTACATGAAATATTTGCGAAAATAGAGCTGCGAAATAGTATGCTGCTATAATTACGTACAATTTATCCAATTTTGACTGTGAATGCCAATCGATCCTATGTATATATAAGGTTACTTTTGGTGTATCTAAAACATTATTTTGACAGATATCGACAGAAATGAAGTACTACTAATGATCATATTTTTAGACTTTTATTAATGCAACGACTAAAAGTAGAGTAACAACAACATTTTTACTACTAAAAGATAGTTTCCTATGTAATCGTTAAAAATGTTTATATTAAGTTAAATTGGAAAGGGCCGAACTTAAAAATTGATACATTGCGTTAAGAGAATAAAACTTATGATACATATTGGTAGCACAGTTTATTGGGATCGTAAAGTTTGAATGTTAAACAGTTGTAATGAGTTGTTGCGCTGGCGTAACCGATCGCGGCGTTATTTTTATTACTTCATCTTCATCAATTTTACTACAGCGATTTTATCAGAATAATAGAGTAGAGCGAGGTAATTTGGACAGTATTTATAAGGTCTTTTAAATGAGAAAAGTATTTATCTATATATAAATTCGTTTGTTGCTGAAGGTGAACTTTTGATTTGGCCCGTAAAAGTGACCGAACTTAAATAAAAAACTGTTAACTTTATTAGCAAAACATCAAGCCACGAATTTTCCTATATAATTCCTATAAATTTGTAAACAATTATTAAAGATTTGAGAATGTTTAGATTTATTCCAGGAATTTACATCTATCGCAAAAAGTAATTATAAAGAGAGAGAGAGAAAGAGAGAGAGAGAGAGAGAGAGAGAGAGAGAAAAGGATAAAATAAATTTATAGCAAATTAAATTACATTAAATGAAGAATCAAACGAGTCTTCAAATCGGGCCATCAATTATAATTGCAATTCATCGTGTCCGCTCATTAATTTGCGTCAGTTGCTAACCGTCGTTGAAAAAAAGTTCAATTTCACCGAAAATTAAGCCGATCCCCATCGCCCTTGAGGATCCGGCTCATTTGAATAATAACGTCACGTCATTGAAATTCTCGGTAGTCTTCTTTTTCCGCGCGCTCCACCGACGAGCGGCCGATTTATCGGATCGAGCGGGGACCGAGACCGAGCGACGCGAAGTTGCGCGCGGTACCGCGTCAAATGTTGGAGGTGCGCGCGCACACAGCGGGCGGCATTCGAGCGAGTGAGCCAACAGACGGCGCTGGCAGATAGTGTACCAGGCGATTGATTGGCAAAGTAGGGGAGGGGGGTGAGATCGGCGGATCATCGCGCCACGAATGCGCCGGATGAATAATTGTTTCTCACATAATGAGCCGCGCTCTCGATTTCTGCGTTTATCACGTGTATTATCCCTCGCCTAAAGCATCGCGTGTCGACTTTCGGTAGTTGCTATTCGTGCCGATCGATCGGTATCTACGGTGCAATAGGTCGTATTGCGCGATCGATAGTCGTGAATCGGAGCTCCCTGCCTCTTACCGATCCGGCCGATAGTCGCGACTTCCCTCCCCCCCCCCCCCCTCATAATGCATCAGATACCTACACCCTCGGAGCATTATTTAGCGAGCCGCGTTTGTTTTGCTCCATTGAATTAGCGCGCGGGGCCTGCCTCGTCTATAAATACGTAGGCAGAGGTAATTGTGGCCGCCAATTCGATCTGATCGCGATCTTCCATCGAGTGCTCCCGTTCCACCCACTATTCCCCGGCGCGCGTTGCCTATATTGCGCCGAGCCGCGCCGTCATCGAGACGATATCGACCATTGCGATGCCGCGCCGGAACGCACTCTCTTTCACATCTCACGGGCATTGTTCCGCAAGGTTTTTCTATAAATTTGTCTGTCGCGGGATATTGTTACGTACGGCCAAATTTGGCCTACATCTTCGCTTACCATCGAGCGAATATTACTCCGCCAGTCAAATCTTATTTCCACCGTTCCTTAAGGGTAGACCGGCAAATAAAAATGGATGAAATTTCCAAGATATTCAGTGGAATATTACATTTCGAGGATGTTGTTTCCGTCATCAGAAATAATCGATTACGGGTAAATCGATGCAAACGTGTTTAAAATCACGAGGTTATATTTTTATTGCACACTGGCTCTTCCTTGAGCAATGCATGTTGACGTGTGTGAATATGAATTTTAGTCGCAATACGGGGAGATTTGTTATTTTTAAGATGACTCGTGTCTTTGTAAATTTTAGTTGTTTATGGGAGTGGTGTAAATTGTCACGGCTGCTGAGAGAAAGTTTTTACTGGTTGCTACTATATGTTATTGTAATTCTGGGATAAACGTGTGTTTGTAGTATGCTTTATAATATCTCATATAGTAAAATTTATTGGGTACATTTTGAAAATTTATTCGAGAAAAGTTGTTATTAAGAAATAGAACTCTTATTGTATTATAAGAAATGCTACAAATTCATCGACTTACTATAAAATACAGTAGCAACTACTAAACAAAGTATTCACTCAGTGTACCTTTAATTGTACTCTATTACTGTGCTTAATAGAAGATTATTTATAAAAGCATCCTTGAAAAATTTGGCATAGTAACAAAACATTGATTTCTTATACATACTTCATTATTTTGCTAAGTATTTGGTAGGGCTTTTTGATGATTTTTGATTTTGTCATGTATTTTTTTTTATTTATCAAACGTGTTCAAAAAGAATTTTTGTAACCGAAAATAAGAGCAAATAAAAGTTTTGTATCGAAGAATTTTTGCACCGAAGATTGACAAATAAAAGTTTTCTGTAGCTCGAATTTTAATTTTCCGAAAATAAAACAACTTCGTCACTTGAATTAAGCCGAAACACTGAAATAAATCATTCTTCTGTTGTTCTTATATCTAAATTGATATAAACCGACATTCTGCCAGTCGGAGTCGACCAATTACTATTTAACGAAGTTAAAGTTTGTTACAATTAGTTACTTTACATAAGTTTAAGGTTTTGAGTACATTTTATACTCCGTTGAGAATAACTATTTTAGGAAGGTTATATCCGTTGCTGGAGAACTTTTTACTTTAACTCAAATTACTAATAATAATTTTCCGACCTAATTAGCAAAATCTACGTTTAAATAAATAAATGTAACCAACTTTTATTTTATGATAATGTACAATGATTGTGCTTTCCAATTTCTTTTACTTTATCCGAATTCATTTTCAACCTGACCTCTGATGCCAGTGTTTTCAACAGAATTGTGCCATCAACGTTGAGTCCGTTCAAATAGTTTAGTTCTATTAAAGACACGAGAGCGAATGACGGTGTGGAAAACCTTATACAGATACGTTACGTATCAATGGTTTTCTCCTTCCACCGAATGTGGTTTCATGCTCCACTGAAATAACTATCCAAAAACTGAGTACCTTTGAATCTCTCCTTTCAATCTTTTTTCGTAGAGAAAAGCCCAGTCATAATTGAAAGCAGTCTACTGATCCCAGATGTAACAATGGTCAAATCATTAACTAAATGTGCCCTTACGCATTAACGTTGATCGACAAATTTTACACAAAACAGTACTTTTATTTTCTCGAAGACAAATTTTTATACTACACCAGTGATGCTGTAGTAAACACTTAAGTTGTAAAGAAATTTGTCAGATTATCACCATCTATATTTCTCAATTTAAACCTAAAAGTATTTATGATTTAATTGTAAATATGTTATTTTGTTGAGTATATAATTATGGAGAAAAGTATTTAATGTCAAACCATTATTGCAAGCAAACAAGTTCGCTCAATTATGCGGGAGAAAAAAGCCTTCATTGGCCATTCTGCGTCCATACTTCCACTTAATCAATGTTACACATTTGTGTCTTTTCCTTCGAAGCTTTCTTTTTTCTTTCAAACTTTATGCTCAACAAGATCGGATACGATCAAGTAGTATTACACGGGAACGTTTTCCCAACCGAGTACTATACATAAGCACAATTTCGAATAAATAACTCTCTATACATCATCACTTATGAAACATAATGGGATTATAAAAATTTACACACGATTACTGCCGCTGTCCGCAAGTTTGTTCACGGCCATAGTCTCGCCGGTCATTTATTATTCTTATCCGTGCTTCGGCTCTTTTATAAGCAATCGCTATTTTTATTTCCGACATTATTGACTGCTTGTAAACCCCTTCCCGCGAAATTAGCCTTCCCAACTTTTCTTCCTTATCCCGTCGCGAAACCCTTCCCTATGGGAAATAGCCAGAATCGACCTACGGGGCCGATTCTGGCCCAGTACTGTTAGCCAGACTTTGGTAAAGAGATAGGGCCAGTACTGGTTTGAGCTTGGTTATTAATAAGAACAGAAGATAACCAGATGTAAGACATGTCAGGCAAAATATCAACGCCATAGTTGATCCAGACTTGAACCAGTACTGGTGATTTAAAAAAATTGTTCAATGCAAGATCATGGTTGGGTGATTACTGGTAGGGTATAGCTAACTTTGTTGACTATAGGATAGTTGACTATATGATATAGCCAACAACTGGTACGTTTAGTTATCATGTACTGGCCCAGTGTTATCACTCCATTACTGGCACCATTCCGTCACTGTACTGGTAACTCTGGTAACGTTTCGTCTGCTTCAATTTTAGCCTTTCCGCGGTTAAAACAATTCAAGTTTTCCTTTTTTCAATCCACTTCGCATAAGAGTTTACTGTTTGCAACTCTTTGGATGTAATTGCGCGCCAAGAGCAACGAGAATTGGGCTTAAGGTGAGGGTATTTTTACTCCGGGTGGTAATCTCCTTTTCCAACACGGCTTTCAACGCGATTCAAGCGTGCACCGTCGATCAACGTCTCGTAAAATAATTCCTCGGATCTTTATCGTTTCTCATTGTCGTCTCGTTTGGCCGATCAAATTGGAGCATATTTCGTTTGATTACGTTTCGTTGTTTGGCAAGCAAATTACTTTTGCGAAGTGACCGCGCAAAGTTGCAAGTTCACACGTGCGCCAACTACGAAACAGAATAACTTTATTAAGACAACTCAGCTGACGGCTAATGCACTGTCGGGTCATTAGTACCCTTAATTGTATTTCGGATAAAAGAGTGGAAGGTTTTTATTTGCGCAAAGTCGTGCTCGCAAAATGTTCATGTTTACCGTACTTATTAAATAATGTTACAACATTTTTTTAGAAGTGTAAATGCAAGTACTGAACAGGAGTAAGTGGATTTCAATAATTTAATGATTCATGCTGAATTGTTGTATTAAATTTACGTCAAGGTCGAATATTTTGTCAAAATCAAGTAAGAAAAAGATGGCTTTATTTCGATTACTAAATTTTACCATCAGGTTTATACGTTAAAGGATAAGTTAATGGCCAAAAGTGGATAAAAATAGTAGTTCTTAGCGATTATCTTTTAAGAGGCAGTCCCGATTCAATTTTATCGCGAAGCTATTTTTAATTCCCACTATTTTGATAGAATATAACAATTTCTATCGCAACTTCTTCAGCGTTCTCTAGTAATTACACTCAATTCTACTCCAACGAAACTTACTTCGTCGTTAAATTTACAATCAGACTGCTTCTATTTAAACTGCGCAAACAATGAAAAAGTTGAATTAAATATAAAATCACAAAACCTGTACCCATCCATAATGAAGTCTTACATTTCCAAGTGCGCGCAAATAATACTTTAATGGCAAATTTCGCATTCCCCAGGTGGGTTCGATTACCCGCGCTACTTCTTCCGCGGAAGAGGATGCTTACTTAATATCTACGGGCAAAATGAATTCCGTTTATCTTTGCTGCGTTCTCGCACGGATTTTATTAATACCGCATTACAACACTAGCCAAACATTGCCCCTGTACTTTATCGCAAAAAAGTGCCTGAAACAGGAAAGAAAAAGAGAGAAAAAAGGAGACGAAAGGAAGAAAAGAAAACAATGATAATAATAATGTTAATGAAAGGAGCAGGGAACAACGAAAGCCGTTCGAAACAAAAAAAAAAAAGGTAACGAAAAAAATTGGCGTATGGAGGTCGAAGCGGTTCGACCTCGGCTCGTGAATGTTAATCGCAGAAACGTGCGCGGCTGCGAGAGAAGTAAAATTCAAATTGCTACCAGTAGGAAACGAGTGGGAAGATAAGTTAATTTTTCATTGACCTAAACGCACCTGTCGGTGCGCGACGCACCGCGAGGGAAGAGCGTGGCCCCGGCGGAAAGTGCGGCTGGAACGGGAGTGCGAGCAGGACGGAGCGAGTGGCGGCGGCGTGGTGGGGGCGAGGTTTGAAACGAGACAGTGATTGCGAAGAAAAACAGCGCGCGATGTATAATGCGAGTTACGGTGCGCGCTGCCTTTTGCACTTGAGCGCTACCCGCGGCACAAAGCGAAACTCCGCGAGGGCGCGCAACCACGCTGCATTTCGCGCTCCCACAAATGCTGATATAGCGCGTCACGTTAATTTTTTCACCAACGCGCCGGCACCCCGGCTGTCCCAAACGAGCGACCGTTCGGATCGGCCGCGCGCGAATTAACTCGGCGCTGTTTGGGACCGGGCAACTTTTTAGCGCTGTAATTAAACGGCCGCGACCGACTACCGTACGAGCGCGCTTTCTTTGACCCCGTTCTTGGCAAATCTTTTTTTAATGTTCGCGTGTTAATTCGTGAGATAATCCGATGCTCGTAATTCAGGGTGAATTATAGTTTTGAAAAATTTGCCCCTTCGCGATTTATTTCTACTGGCATAATCTAAACAGTGGCCGATTTTTCGGCGGCACATTTGTCGACAGTGATAAAGTTTTTAGGTTTGGACGCGTGTGTGAATTATTCGAATTATATTTAATTGCAGATTTTTCACAATTTATTTATGCATCATGATTGCAATTTCTATTTATATATATATATATTTTTTTTTTCTTTTGAAAACTGATAGCGTTTTTGGAAGATGAAATGTGATAAAAAAAATTTTAATTTATTTTATACTTTATCCATATTGAACATTTCCTTTTCTAGGAATAAAGGAAACAAAAAAGATTACTTGTCCACAAAAATTGTTGTACTCTACATATGAAAGTCTTTTAGTTATTTGCTTTTTAATTAATGTTTGAATATACCAGCGATTTTACGGAGAAAAATATTTGGTTCCAATAACAAAAAAATTGATTCCTTTTTTAGACGACTAAAATTTTTATTTGATACAATCAAATGTTGTTCAGTTACACTGTAGCTAAAAATATTTATTTTTGAAAAGTAGAAACAAAAGAAAATCGTTCTTTTAACCAATCGTCTTTAAACAAACAATTTTAGTTATTAATCCTATTTCGTGCAGTTTCTCGTTGAGCACAAGATTCTCCCTTGTAAATTGTTGACGTATTATAATTAATTGAAATACGAACGAATAAGTAAATATTGCAGTTGGATTGGTTTATGAATATGAACGATAAAATTAGAAAGTGGCGCCAGCGAGGGCATAAGTAAGTCTTAATACCCGAGCACCGCCGAGAGAAAATTCTGGTAACAAAGGTCATAACTAAGGCTTTCCTAGTTATCCGGGAGATCAAACAAATTTCTACATCCTCGTTCTAATATATAATACTTACGTTGTAATGTCTTTGTTAATCGAGTCATTTTCTCGCGGAACTGCGAATTTACAATAAAACATTGTCCCCGTTTTGTGTAACGTGTAATTGCAAAAATTTCTGTTACACGTTTCCGTCCGCCACGACAATTGCCACGTATTTGCAAAAATATTTAAAATAAGCACGGCTCTAAATAAGGCCGCAAATTATTGATTACGTAAGTTTCGGCCCCGTGGGAAAAAAGAGTCGTTCGGTGGTACACGTGTACGGCAAAATTGTTTTGTTTAGATAACCATTTCTTCCGGAAGTGTTGCTCGACTTTTGAGCATGTTATTGCATACTCTTGACACTTAATCACTGCGCGCAACGTGACATACCGCGCATTCTCCAGCGCTGATTTAGAATATCATTTCCAGATCATTTTTCCCAACATTTTCCCCTTCCACCAATATAAGACTTTAAATTGCTTTGGTACGTTCATTTATCAAATTACGAAATCTAATTAAATACCTTTACAATTTATTGTAATATATTATATGCATTTAATTTTGCCGCGTTTTACAGAGTCGAGGATTATATAAAATACGAGTTAATTAAAAAGAAAAACTGTTCAATTGTTATATAACGTGTACGGAACATTAAGAGAACCTGAAAAATTGCAATAATTTATTTTTATATCGAGCCAACAGTTTATTTTAATAACTAAGATTAGTTCATTTTTATGTGCAACAAGTTATAATTTAAGCCTTTACAAGTATAAAGTGTAAGATTTGGAATGGCAGCATTGCTGTATTGTTGCTGAATGACACTTTAAAGAATTTGCGGTAATTCCTGTAAACGATTTTTGTCGGATTATTTTAAAGTGTGAAACTTAATCGTCTTTGGAGTAGTCTATCTTTATGACATAAATGAATCGTGATTACTCCAGTCTTTCATCGTAGAATGTAATTTACTGACTCCGTTCTCAAGTTCTACTCAGTTTACGCGTTTCATTATAAATCCTTGTTTAAAAAGCAAACAATGCTTTGTTTCTTTAATTTTCAAATACCAACGTATACGTGGTATTTATTTTAGAAACGAATTCAAACGAGGCAAATATTTGATTATAATAGGAATTCGCGGAATAAAAATTTAATAATTTCATACGTTATCAAACTATGCAATACTTTACTGTTGATGTTCTGAAATGTTGCAAATTAATCTGATTAAAAAACCACAACTCGCGCAAAGTTAATTGAATGCTTCGGTTAAATAATTTTAATTTATTTATTTAATGATTTTTACAGTCAAATTATTTACAAATCAAGAATATAATTTAATCAATTGTAACATTTGTAATTGCGTTCCTTTTAAATTATACGATAAATTGAAAATACAAATAGAGAGCAGATAACAAAAACTAGCGAAAGGAATTCAATATTTAAAACTCCCTTCTTTTTTCAATCAACATTTAGGGCCCACTACTGGTAACTTTGACAACAATATTCTATCAGTATAGGACCGTTATAACATTTTCCTACTGGGATCTGCTTGGAACTTTCAAATTCTAACAACAATTGAAAATACCAAGTCGAAATAGCGATCGATGAACTTGCGCACAGTGATGGTTTTTATAGAAAATATCAAAGACAAAACAGTGGGACAATTACGAAGCCGCCCCGTATCCCAATAAATCAATGGCAAAGCGCGCCGCAGCGACGATCCATCTTTTCAATTCCATAACTAAAATTTGTTTCCGGCTTTGTCGGTGCGCGGACACTTTTATTAACCTTTCATCGAGTCCCCTTGATCCTGCGTCGGGCATCGCCAACGAAACCGCAAATCAGGAAAAATGGTCGGCGAACCACCCTCCCTCCCTCCCCCCACCCGAAGCACGGCAACGCTACGGCGCAAACAAAAACGCGTTATCAGCCGGCATCACTCATCGTTATCAATAGCCCATTAAACGTATACATGTATATACATATATGTGTACGTATATGACACGCGTCGCATCGCCGATGAATCTCGCGCGAATCTGCCGTGACGTAGGAATGTTATTGAGCCACCCACGCGGTGAGACGCGGCGCATCCGCGGAGCGCGCGCCGAGGCCCTGCCGACACGTTACAATGGCACGGCAGCGGCCCGGCTCCACGCGCATTATCGCGACGAACGTGCTTCGTCTATTAGCGATACGTGCTGCGGAAGACGTCGTGGACAATTTATCGCGACGGCCCGGCAGTTTAATTCCGCCCCCGCTCTGCCTCCGCAAGCAACCCCCGGTCACGGAGGCCAAATGTCCGTTATCTCGACGCATTTTAGCCCGCGAAATACGAATCCTTCGGCAAACAAACTTTGTTACTGAAAGCATGATTCATTGCCACTATACCCCCCCCCCTCCCTTCCTCTTCATTCCTCTCTAACACCGACGGGAATTTATTACTAGTTGCTACTATATTTTATAATAGCTCGGGGTGTGCAGTTGTAATATTCCTCCTTAATGTGATGTAATATTTGAAAAAAAAAATTTTTTTAGAAACAATCTGAGATGGGAATTGAACTTGTTATCTCGCAATTACTAGTCGCGTTCCTTTACCCAGTAATCTATGCAGTCATTCGAAAATATGGAATTTAATTCGAGGAATAGACCACGTTTCCCTCAAATTCACATTGGAGTTTGACAAAAGGTGATTATTTAGTGTGCCAATTAGGGCAATCATTTGGTCAATTATTAGGAAATCCAAATGTAGGGCTAGGGTTGGCCCCTTTCCCGTTAATGGATAAGCCCACATTGGTCTAATATTATATTTTCATTAAAGCCGTTTTTAATATTGAGAACATCAGTCTAAAATGTTACGAAAAAGGAAGAATTTCCTTTCGAAAGCATTAACTTTTATTAACCAAGTAAAAATCAGTAATACCAATCCCCCCCCCCCTTTTTTTTTCTTACTGCTCTCGTGTAATACCATTGTCACCTTATTGCCGCATTATTATCGGAGAATCGGTATTGGCTGCCGGGGTTATCTTTACCGCGCACACTCCCGCCGATGTTTCGCAGTTTTTCTTTTTTTTTTTTTTAACAACAATTTTCAAGGCAACATTAATTACAGCTCAGAGCGAATTTCTAATTGGCTGGCGTGTGTTTATTGCGTTGAAACTGCGAGTCATAATGTGGCCTGTTACTTGCTCGGCTGAACGCCAAGTGACTGCCATTGTTTGCCCGGGAATACTTAATGATGGAAAATATTCAACAAACATTGTTATTATAACGGTAACTGCGTCGCGGACCGGGCACAATGTTACTGCCGATTCCTGCCCGCGTATTGTAACCATGACAATGCGGATTTTAATGGTTTTCTGTTATTTCGTTACAACAATGTTTATTGTTAGCGAGGAGTGCGCGCGCGCGCGCGCGCGTAGATGTCCATTGTCGTAACGGCGGTGCCTTTCGTCGCGCGCAGTTTAATTGTTTAAGGATTCATTATCGCGCGTTCTAATTTGATACGCCACGCGCATTAAATAATCGACAATCCATTGGTCGTTCCATTTCAATTGCCCTTCTATTTCGGCCGCCTACGCTCTCGTCATACACGGAAAAAAAAGTTTCAAGAGCACACCTAAATGTTTATATGCACTATATAAACAGTATGGTAATATTCGGAACACCTAAATCAGTATAGATACCGCAACCAGACTCGTTTAATAGATTTCATTTG
>JABFPN010006350.1:0-11685 GCA_022817305.1 Leptoteleia sp. ZL-2020 | reverse complement strand
CTCCCTTTCCCCCCCCCCCCGTTTGCTCTCGTCATCCGAGTCTTTACCCGCGGAGCTTTGGAGAACGCTTTTATTATTCGCGCGAGCATCAATTCAAAATAATCCGCGAAACAAGAGACGCGCGCGCGCGCGCGCAAATGAATTCGGCCGCGTTCGAAAAATCATCGTAAATTGAATTTCATCGCGGTAACCCCCCGACTGAAAATACTGTTACCGTGGCACCTAAAGCGCCGTAACAAGCGTAATTAATTTGCGCCATTAAAATTTGCATGTCCTT
Source organism: Leptoteleia sp. ZL-2020 (assembly GCA_022817305.1). Classification (NCBI taxonomy): domain Eukaryota; kingdom Metazoa; phylum Arthropoda; class Insecta; order Hymenoptera; family Scelionidae; genus Leptoteleia; species Leptoteleia sp. ZL-2020. The sequence continues at coordinate 11,408 of JABFPN010006350.1, read as the reverse complement.
ACGAGTCGCCACTAATTATGGTAATATCAATGAGCGCTTCTCGGGCTTGTTTTGTTAATAAGCGCGATACCAAGTCGCCGGCGAGACATTTCGTCCGATCATTTTCTTGTTTCAATCGGGAACGGCGGGGTAAATACCACGAGTGCGCGCATACTTATACGAGTGCGAGTCACTTATAAGCGTGCGCGCGCGCGCGCGCGAGAGAGCTCGCTCGTGCTCGTCTCTCGCTTTCTTGCCGCTAAATTTATCCAAAGTATGAGCTACTTTGTGCCTCGTCTCGCTGAATCCTCCTTTTTCTCCGACTTATCGGAATGCAAAATGAAATCACCACCGCGCTACCAGCCCGGCCTCCAATTGTTTCGTTTTTAAATTTGGAAAACAAGCCGACGAGTTCGTCGGGGTCCAAGTTAATTGAATTTATGCCATTGCCCGGTCGCCTCGCATTTCTTTCCCTTTTTCTAGATTCGACGCTTTGCTTTGTAGCGAAACGTTTTGCAAGTTTTAAATTGTACGACGACGCGGGAATGCATTTTGGCCGGTTGCAATGACTTGGAAATTTTTCCCATCAAACTTTGCAACCGTTTATTTCTTTTTATTTATAGTAATTTCACTTTTCGCGGAATTATAACTTTTGGTCAATTTGAATTATTAAGATACAATGTGGAAACGGTGCTTAGTTATATTTCACTAATATTTATTATTGCGAAAAGTTGCGTACACTTGAATCTGGCTTAGAGAAAGTTTCCGGGACCGGAAATGTTCTCTTGGATTCAGTAATGTGTCTAACTTTTTATTGCACACTCGTTTAGGTTGGTAACAATGGTTGAAACACTGTTAATGCACTACTAATAATTTCAAGGGGTTATAAAATATCAAATTTAGATACTGTAACAATGTGGTATAATATTTTAATTATTATTACTATTTTTTTTTATAAACGTCATTTATAAACAAACTATTTGTTGTTAAATTATATTTTAAAGGATTTAAATTTACCCGCCAAAAAGCAATTTTCCTCCACTTGTCTGGAGTAAATTTGCATCCGTTACTTTGACACAAAATTAAATTCTAGAATAATTGCAATTACTTTCTTTAGTGAATTTTTAGACATCGCAGAAAACACTGTTGGAATTATATCGGGAAGGTCAGTTGAATGTAAACGAAACTAAAGAAAGCGAAAATAACATTGTTTTGCCTTTATGCAATCTCAGTATTTACATTTAGTTGTCTTTCACAATGTAGTTCCAATATGTTATTTTTTTCCCCCCGTTTAATCATATCAGTGTTTGTATGCAAAGAGTTAATTACTTGTAAACAGAACCTTGAATTCTATCCAATAAATTTTTCAAATGTCGTAAACCAGTACGGTAAAAATACTAATAAAATGTTAACAATAGCCACGAATAATTTTTTTTAAATTATTTTTCATAAGATTATTTTATACCTGCAACTGAATAGGAGCTTTTCTTTACATTTATGTTCATAATTATTTTGTTGATGTGTTATTGTCTCACGAATGAAGTAAAAATTTAAATAACAAATTTTACAACCAAAGTACAAATGTAACAAATTGACAATTCCTTAGAAATAATATTGGCATAATTAGGGAGATATTTATTGTTTCGTGTTACATATGTCCGTTGAATGAATTCACAATCAGAGATTCTTTTCGTATCATTCTAGATGTTGTTTGTGAACTAGATTTCAGTTTATTCATGCGAATTATCTTGTATAATACGTGCATAATCAATGGCAAAATCAATTCTCGACTAATTACTGTCAACTTTACTTATCGGGGTATAACTTGCCGTTATGAAAATAAATGACGCCGGACGTTTTGCGCTGCACTATTTTAAGTCATTAAATTTATGAATTGTGCATTGACAACGATGTATTGGTATTCGGACTGGCTAAATATATTCGCCGCATAAAAATATACAAAGAGTTTAAACGTGCTTTATCGGTTCCATTTCAATGAAATTATATTTAACTGAATACAATAATTCTTATGTAAACGTAATCCTGAATTAGATTAAACTCGAGTGATAACGTGCAATTAAAGAAAATGTTGCTCTCATTTAAACAAACGAATGATAATATTTTATCTTAAAATATGAAAATTACTTTAGAATCGTACAAAATTATTCATTCTTCCCTAATACGATTCAAGTAGAATGCAAAGGTATAAAAAAATCCTTGTAATTTATCATATCTATACCGAAAAGAAAATATTAAAAATTACTGTGCTTGGAACCTTAAAGCGAAGCGGTTTGAACAATATAGGAAAGCCAGCACAGTAAAAATTGTGGTAAAACACGCCAAAATATCTGAAAAAAACGGGAATTTTGACTGTACTGGCACAGTAATTTTTCCTATATTGTACAGTTTCGCTTTAAGGTTCTAAAAAAGTAATTCTTTATAGTTTTTTTTATCAGTGTAGTAATTAAGTTTTATATTCTCAACGAATTACAGTTCAGCATTGCTTTGACTAGAGTTTAATGAAATATTACAATGAGAATAACACAATGAGAATAAAAATATCATAGAACAACACATTGAAACTATTAATTAATAAGATATTGAAAAATTAAACGTTTTGAAAATAAAAAAATGTAAACAAATCTTGTTTTTATCGCGTATTTACATCCATGGTTGTGTCCTTCGGATGTAAATAAACAATATTATTGTTTTCGTATCATACATTTGACCTTCCACGGGTTTACAAACATTGTTTTGTTTATATACTCAATTTTAGGAAACGTTCCATTCATCGGTTCCATAAAAACGAATCAACTCCTCAAGCCGCATTCTTGGTAAAATCAGGAGGAAAGTTCATTTGAGCTTTCAATTAAACTCACGTCTTTGCGCGATGGTAGAGAGAGAGAGAGAGAGAGAGAGAGAAAGAGATAAAAAATTCTGATTTCATTAAATTGCAAATATACGCGCTCGCTCGTAACAAAATTAACAACCGAACCGTCGAACTGCCTTTGATTTGTCCGGAGCAATAATCTTGGGTGGAACGAGGCAGGGCCGTGGCAACGAGGATGCAAAATTGAGCAAAATCCGACGAATGAAAGCAATAAACAAGGACTGGTTGGCAGGCTTTGTTGCGATAATTGGACGCGGCGATGTTTTCATTGTTCGACTTGTGCGTCGGCTCTGCCCGGCGCGTTCTGTAACGCGCAAGTGTCGTAGATACGCACATGCATTTGGAATGCAAAAAGAGCCGAGGCACGGCTGTCTGCCTGGCAGCCCGGCGGCGTGCTGGCGTTCGACTTCAAGGCGACAACTCGCCTGGCCAATGAACCGCACTGCCTGATTCGACATCGGCCGCTCGAAATCTCCGGCTAATCCGTACAAATCACTGAAATATAGTAACACTGCAACGGGCGCTGCCATATTAACACGATAAGTGGAAATCGTCACCGGCAGAGACCGATTACGGTACGGGGGTATTCCTCTCCTTATCTCACTCTTGCGCGCATGCGCGCTGAAGGCTAAGCCACGTGAGGTACAGTCCCGTTAAAGAATTAAAGAACCTAATTTTTAGTCAACTTTACTTGAAACAATTTAACAGTATATTGTATATTTCAAAGTAAATATTAATTATAATTATTATTCTGCTTTTCGATTTCTTAATTTTCTCCTTTTATTTTTATAACGTACATATAGAACAAATTCAAACGCTGTTTCAACTGAAAATGTATTACATCGCACTTACGCAATTTATTCATTTATGCATTACGGTGGGACTAACTTCTCGATTGGACTGTACAACAAAGACGGTGTTACCCCGCGCGTCTGTCTTCCTCGGCACGCATTTCGAGCGTCAGCGCGCGTTCCAGTATTGCTACATTTCAGTGATACAAATGGATCCGCACGCGCGCTCCTGTCGGCGCTCCTTCCTTCGTCCAATCACACGCCACAAAAGCCGACCAATCTTCATTTTCATCAACCAAAAAGTGTACCTTTTTCCCGCGGCGAACGAAACCTCGCCGTGTCCCGTCCATTTGTCAACAATGACCCCACTTTAACCAGGCCACGGTGCGATCGAAAAGTTCAACGCCGTCGCATCCTCGGGCGACCTTGAATACCCTTTGTGTCGCGCGGCCAGGACGAATCTTCAGCATTGTCCCAACTTCCTCATTGTCGCTTCAAAATTACTCGCACATTTTGACTTCTTTTTTTTTTTTCTTCTTCCTTTATAATAACATATCCAGTGAGAAATTGCGCTCCATCTTTCTTGACCTTGACTAATGTTTAGATTTCTGATCAAGCTTTTTTTTTTTCTTTTCAATTCGACATCGAACGTCATTTTTCAATGAAGCGTTTCGTAATTATAACTGTAAACAGGGCTGTGGTAAAGGGAAGTGTTCTCGGATCAAATACGTTTTCGGCATAACGAGTTGATTAATGTACTGATAAATTATTATTCATATTTTGTGGGTATAATTAATCGACGCGGAAGTCGGTATGTGAAGATTTATTTTACAAAAATAAAATTAATTCAGGATGATATCACTTTGGAAATAATAACAACAAATATGTCCTTTTATATTTAAAGTCATGTAATAAAATTGTGACATTTTATCTCTTTATACTGCGTAAAAAAAAGTCCGAATTTAATACCATTTTGAGTCTTAACGTTGGACGTAGTGTTAAAAGCATCGAAAGTTTTTTTTCGTATTTCTCTTAGTGTACAATGTGCACTGGAATGTTGAGTGTTTCCAACTCGATGGTAGAGTTGATGAAAGCATACTTGAAACAACCATATTCGAATTAAATCTTCTATATTTATATAGTTGAATTTACTCGTATATCTGACGTTACAAAAGATTGACGATGGCGCAGTCGTTTAAGTTTTAACTCCATGTTAAAATATGTACCTACTGAGTTCAAATCCTAGCTAAGGCGAAATTATGAAAATATTTGTTTATAAAATTATGAAATAAAATATTTTTCCTTACCAAGTATACATAGAGTTAATTAAACTCAAAAGATAGTTTATTTCTATTAATAAATTGAGCTATGTCAAATTATAAATAAGCTTGTGATCGTATTTGACTCAGAAAACGAGTTGATTCAACTCGATTTTACTTAATTCAACATAACATTTTTTACAGTGTGAATAACTTTGCATATAAGTTATTTAATCGCAATTTATTAATAGCATCAAATTTACTAATTGTTTCCTGTATGGCCAATTTTCAATTTGTATCGTTGTTATTATTTTTTCAGCGATTTTTCAAGTTTGTATACATAAATAATTGAAATATTTATAATGTGGATTAATATAATTATTAATTTTATTATATTATAATAATTAAATGAATAATAATTATTTTAATAATTCGACGAAATTTTATAATTAATTAATATTATTGATAGGATTTTGAGTTATTGTTTAACATTATTAAATAAAATCTATAATTACTACAATTTAATAAACATAATAAAACATTGACGTTTCACAACGTCTGATAATAATACTGAAATTAATGAACTTGTAAACATTGCTAATGAATTTCTAATTGTTGATAAAATGACATTGGTTCGTTGTTATATTTCAGTTTATATCCGATGCGTTTAAGGTAGTTTATAAAAGTACCTGTCACTAATAACAGTAACTAATAATGTAACTAATAATCATCCTTTATACGTATGTTATTTAACTTAAAATAAATCATTTTAAAATATTATAATAAAATAATAATAAATACAATAAAATAGAATAATTTTAAACAAAATATTATTTTATGTCGGGCTTTGAATATATACTGTTATTTTTAAAAGCAAAAACATCAGTTTTAAACGTTATGTTTATACTTAAAACAAAGATATTTCCGTTTAAAAACTATAATTTTTATTGAAAAACCGACATGCATCCGAAGCAAAGATAAAAACAGTAATATTTTTTGTCATACTTTTCTGAGTGTATTTATTTTATTATTGTTATACTCAAAAAAGGTGACGTAAAAAAGTAGTGAAGGGAAAGTATAAATTGACGTACTATAATTTTTTGCAGTGTAGAAAAAAAAATCTGTTAATTTTCGACTATGATTCGTAAATGTATTTTATTGCAAATATTAAATTGACTCTGGAAATTGAGGCAGCTGAATTAATTGCGATGTATCATTTAGTGACCTTAACTGTCTCACACTTGAGCGAAAACTCCATGACCTTTACGTCGTTATTTATCACGTATAGGATTATGCGGGATCACTGTTGGGAAAAGATTTTTTTTATTTCGACATATTACATCAAATACGAGAATCTTCGTAACTGTAAATGACCTTGATAGTCTGGGTTATTGTTTTATGAAAAAGTTTTGCAGTGCTTTGTTAAGTTCGAAGAGATTCGTGTGGAGTGTATTTGGAAAGCATAATCTTGAACTTTGCGGCTTTAAAGAAAAGTTTTATCTTTCGTACTGCCGTGTCAGGAAGTGACCTTGAATGTTCCACCGGTTTTTTTTTTTTTTTTATAAACTTGGTTAAAAGAAATATCTAATATTTGATATTGATTGAGCAGCATTCAAAGTTGTTGAAAGTAAAATTTGAAATTCAACATGAAATACGAACGAAATGACGCAATACGTATAACGGTAACCTTGAACGACCTCTGCTACCTTTCGAAAATGGTACCAACATGATTCGCGTATTAGGAAAAGTATGGGAGCTTTTATGACCCAGATTTGGTCCAAAATTGAAGAAAAAAATGCGGGTCGTGACGTCATAATTAATTCAATATCAACTGTTGCAACATCGACATATTGTGGCACAATTTTCAATGACCTTGTCGTTACAGTTTGCTATTCCTCTAATTTTGCGAAATTAGGTCATTGCAAAAAACAACTATCATAAACGTATCGAAGAATTAAATTACATTTTAACTTAAAATAATAAAAGAATTAGTTGAATTTTATATCAATTACTGTTCTGGCACATATATACTCAGAAATATAAGTAGACAATTTTATTTTCTTCAATGCACAAATGGGGGCAAAATATTAATATTTTTAAGTTTGAAAAAATTTTATGAAAATTCTAGAAGTTTGTATATTCGAGTAAATATAAATGGTTTTTACACTGGAAGAAAAAAATAACAATTTAAATAAAAAAAATTTACTACTTTGGCATTATAATTACAGAATATCATTACATGGTAAACTAAATTATTAAAATTTATTAAACATTGTTATCCTAAGTAATTTTTTACATAGGTCAGCGACACCTAATGGACAAAGCATAAAACAAAAAGTCTGTCAAAAATTAGAATTCAATTTATTAAAATTTGAAAATTCTAGTTTCCAATTTTTTAATACTCCTTTTTTTTTCTCTGTGCACGGTATAATAATTTTTGACCTAACTTTTTTATTAGTGTAGAATTCGCGGCGTGATACGTGACGATTAGCGTCTCGAGTGTTGTTGGAGACTAGATTTTCTCGGGAACGGATTGCATCGGCCTTGGTTGACGTTCGTTCCGGGACCCGCCATTTGTTCGTCCGGCCGTTCGATCATTATGACCTTACGCGCCCCCGCGCGGCCCCGCGCCACCCCGCGTACTCCCGCGCGCAACATTGTCTATCTTTTTTCATCTACCTCCGTCCCATTAATTTCCCATTATGCTATTAGGATTAGGATTATAATTGTACGTCACTCGCTCCTATGAATCGCGAGGTAATGTCGCCTCTTTGCCTCGGCTGCATCACTGAAAATAAATTAGAATAATTGCCCAAAGGTGTTCGCTTCTTAATCGCGTGTTCGCACTACAATCAAGTATAATTATCGCTCGTGAAATAAAGATGAAATTTTTTTTATTTTATCCCTTTATTAACTAGTCATTTGCTCGTCAAGCAATGCTTGTAATTAATAACTTTAACAACAAATTGAAATTACATATATAAATGTTTTGTTTGATATAAAAGAACGCGTAAATGATTGAATGTAGTAATTAGTTTATTAGCATGCAAATTGTAACATTTACTCTCTGAATTGATGGAATAATTAATCGTGCCGTTATTTTTATTGTTCATTTTTCTTTTTTAAAAATGTATAATATGTATGCGGACAGTATAATTTTCCATGTCTGTTTAGTGGACGAAAAATAGTCAATTATAGCTCGGGTCAGTAATGAGATATTAAATGTCCGCAACGTCATTGTATTATTGTCCTAGGGTAATAATCAATCAGTCTTCGTTCCGATAAAAATTCATCCAAAACCGTACTTTCCTTACACTTGTTGCATAATGTATGCGCTGAGAAAAAAGCAATATCATAAATTGCTTTATTTTTATACTAATTTGAGGATACATTGGCAAAGTAAATTTAGTATTAATAATAGTGTAGTATGCAAAATTAGGTGGGTAGTATTTAGAAGTATACTAAGAAAGATCATTAGTTTTCAAAAAACAATCTTTATCGAGCTGATTTATGTACATTTTCTTATATGTGTAGAAAACAGTCAGCTTAGTTTATCTCGTGCAGTGAAATCTTAATATTCCTTTTCCTAAAATAATAGAAAAACTTGTATAAATCAGTTCGATAAGGTTTGTTTGACGTAAAATACAGTAATTGTTTGAAATAAATTTTTCTTAGTGTAGAGATTCTTGTGATTGCTCGCAAAGGCTCATAATAATCTTCGACTTTCTTCCCTAGTTATATAATGCACTATTATGACGATGTGAAATTAAATTTACTTTAATAAATTCGTGTAATCTTTGATATATACATAAAGTTGAATTAATGAATAATAATTAAAAGAATGAGATGTTTTACACTGACAATAAAGTTCACTGAAAATTACTTTAATTCTCTTTAACTTTATTACAATAAAGTAAAGAATGAAGACATAGTCAAAATGTAATTAAAATTGTTATACGGTATGGTAAACATGTTTACAATAATATTAAATAAAATAATTTGTATACTCTCGCATAATATATGACGAATTTAAACGTAAACATTTAAAGTTTGTCTTTTAAGTCTTCTTAAGAACTACTTTAATGAAATAATTCTTAATGTCATCCCAAAATGTTTACTGTACAGGTGTAAAGTGTTCTGTCACATAATTTTTTCGTGAATGTTACAAACTTTTGTCACTACATTTTAAAACCAAGGAAAAGTTTGTATTAACTTGACAATTATCCTTTTGCAGTATTAGAAGGTATTATAATTTTAATTGTACACGTAGTATTAATTATTTGAACTTTTCTCATTGTACGTACAATTAAATTTAAAACGCTTAATTGTATACCGATCATTTGAACCTCTTTAATATTACATAAATCATTTAGTTAGCATTAAAACATTTATACGAACGTATTGTAATTTATTTTGCGCGAGTTTGAAAGCAGAAGGTGAATATGAATGAATTTTTATGCTTACGAATTGACGGATCACGTTATAAGTTTGAGTTATGAAAGACGTTTTCGCGCAAGTGTTAATGGGTGGCAATAATTAATTTTGTCTCACACTTGGAATTAGCGATAACATTTTACGTACATAACCTACCTTTCTTCTGGCGTGCGTACCGAGATAAAAAGAAAAGTACAGAATACTGCATAATATATGCGCCTCGTATACATAAACAAAGTAGAAAAATAACCGCGACGCGACGACTTTTTTCGTCTCGCGAAGCCCATACTATACGTTTGTTTGAGGAAAAAATTACTATCGCGTGCTCACTTTTAAGCACAGCTCGACCCGCTTAAATACGATTTTAATATGTGTACCGAGAATTTATGCAAATAAGAATTTCGAAATGAATTTTTAATGTATTTTATAATGGATTCGTGACCAGTTTGCGCTGTAATTTTTGTTTGCTTTTTATATACGCTGTTAGAAAATTGTCACACGAGTGTGAAAAAATTATTGTGGGTTATTGTTACGTTCTATTTGAAAGAAGCCATTAGAGATTTATTCTCTAATGATAAAATCAGAACATTCAGATGTAACTTAATCTAATGTGAAATCCATCTGAATCAAATGGACGTCTGCTTCGGTCCAAAATCAAGTAGATTTTGGGGTAATAATGTATAACTATATATTTTAACATTTTACAAATTAATCATAGTTACAGTTACTACTATACTCAGATGAAAAAAGTATAAATTTTTAATGAAAAGTTTACTAGTTAGATATTATAATTACAATACATCATTATATGATAAACTAGATAATTAAAATTTATTAAATCAGTTTGTTAATAATTTTATTTCTATATAGTTTGACATTCCGTTAATTAAATGTTATTAAAATGTTTTATAACTGGTTTATGAAAGGCATAGGTTGGCGATACTGAACTAGAATAGCAAGAAAAGTTAAAATTCAGTTTAGTAAAATTTGGAATCCTCTGATTTCTAAATTCTTTTTTCTCCGTCTATAAATATTTTAACTGAAACTACCTTTCTCTATTTGATGTAACTGTAATAGTTTTTTTTTCTCAGTTAATCAAATATAGTATTCCAAATTAGACGATATAATAAGCTAAACAGTACATACAGTTGTATGTATTTATATACTATAATTAACACGAAAATTCTCAATACTGTACAATATTACCATGTTTTTCTTCCGACCAAAGCTATACCGATTGCCTTCAATAATGCTGCTTTCAAGCACATCTTCGGTGTCTTTCATCGAACCAACTTTCATCATTTGAAGCGAAATCACAGATCCCTAAAACCGATACAGACACACTCATAAATAAGACAGCGATTAAAGGATCTTTCTTTCAAGATCGGTTATTTTCGAAACGCGGATAAAGTCTGGAGGAAATAGTTTGTATTTTTAGATAATGAAAAAGACTATATTTTTCTCGAACGCCGGGAAACCTTTATTTATTTATTACTCTTCACAAAAGCAAGCCCACAGTCAAATAAAGTATTTATTTTTAGCTACAGCAAATGTACCCGTTACCAAAATTCCAATTCTTGGTGCATAAAAGTTTCTGTACACGCGCATTAATTGTACTATTTTTTTTTTAAATTTAAAACTTTTTCACAGTCTAAGTGCAAGCTTTTGACAGAACCGACACACGTGGCGAACAGATGACAAGTAACGTGGTTAGTTTGGTGCAAGACGTGGAAGCGCCTCGGCATAAGTTGTGGCACAAGACTTCCCTAGTAGAATCTAAACCAGGCATTCCTAGTTTCAGACTGGGCCCTAGCTAGAGATTTTAAGGCATACATTAATAAGGAACGCCCGACTAGGTAATAGTCTGACTCAATATTAAACTTCCTTAATAGGTATCTATCGATGTATTTCTAACTCGCTCGAGTCGGGCAACAACAGGGATTCTTTAACAAGGCTCTGTCAATGTAATCCTAACTCGCTCGAGTCGGGCAACAACAGAGCTTCCTTAATAAGGCTCTATCGATGTATTCCCAACTCGCTCGAGTCGGGCAACAA
>JABFPN010006349.1:0-11692 GCA_022817305.1 Leptoteleia sp. ZL-2020 | reverse complement strand
GAGGGTGGGGTGAAAGAAAGCAAGATGCGAAAGGGCGAGTGGACATCGGCTAGGTGGTGGGCTTTCTTGGTGTTGGTGCGGCGCGCTGATGAGTAGGCGGTGGTGGCAGGAGCGGTAGCAGTAGTGGCGGCGGCGGCGGCGGCAAGAACACACGCCGAGAGAGGGCGAGAAAGAAGACGACGCCGGAGAGGAGAAAAGTCCGGTTCTTACAACCCTCCTTCCGCGCGCGACGCCCCCACTCCGGGTCGCGCAACCCCTTAGACGTTCCCCTGACTACGTGTGCTCTGGTAGGCAGCCGGCCTTCTACCCACGCGGGGTTGCTACTCTGCTTGCGCGGCCGTGGTGGGGCCGAAGGAAAAGAGGGGTGCCGTGAAAACTGCTGTCCGCCAGAAGGCACAGTTTTTCGTCGTGTCGCGGCCGAATTTTCGGCGCTTTGAGCTTGACGCGGCTGGACGCGCCGGAGTCCGCCAGCGGGGACCGAGGTCCCGGCGCGCGGGGCCCCCGCAGGAGCTTACTCGCGGCGGCCGTGCGGGCCGAAAATCGCGGCGAAACGGCGCCGGAGCTCGGTCAGAATTTTCGCGGCCGCGCACCACCTAAGACAACGCCCCTACCCGACGCGTTCTTTAAGGCACGGGGGGTGGCTTTTAGTCAGACGCACGCGGTCTGAGACGCGCGCCACCACCGGGCCACGGAGAAGGACTTAGCATTTCTCGCGAGCCGCGAACCCGAGTCAGTTCGGTTCCTTCTCCGTCAAGGACTCGAACGCGGAAGAGGAAAAGGAGCTTTTTCTCGTCGCGCCGTCTCGTCGTCTTTGCGTATTCGTATCTTGAGCGAGTTAGTTCAGCGGACGCACAGCTTGATCAAACGTGGAGCAACCTTAGTGTCGCGCTTATGCCGCCGAAGCACCGGTCCAGCCGATCGCCCAGCTGCCCCGTACGGCACTCAGTGCTCTGATGTAAGGACCCAACCAACTCTGGCCGTTCGAGAACGATCCTTCGCGCTCCCGGGGTCCGGGGCCCGGTCCCCCCGGGGGGGACTTTCGCCCGCGACGACGTCTCTCCGTTGGAGCGCACGCCGAGCGCACGGCGCTTTCTTTCCATTTAACGCGCTTTTACGACCCTTTTCCCCTCTTTCGACCAACTGTCCACGGCCCCCTCCATCCCTTAGCCGACATGCCCCGTCCACGTCAAAGTAGCCAGTGTCTCTCTGAGATCGTACGCGCCGCGCGAACGATTATCCTCCTCCATCCGGAAGTCAAAGAAGTGCTCCCACGATGAACCTGCACGTCCGCGGCGCACGGCCCTTTGCCCGGCCCAGTTCTTCGTTCTGTGTTCACCGGCAGTTTTTTCGCCGCCACAGTGATAGTGTCGAGTAGTGGGCCTCCAACGGGCCCCTCTTTTGGATATCCGTCATTCTTGTGTCGCACACTCTCTCTCTCTCTCATTGTCCTGTCGGAGGGGGATGAGATTTGGTAATGCAAATTCTATCAGGCTAAACTTCCCGACCAACAGCTGTTTGACAAACATTCCAATCCGAGCACCCGAACGTGTGGAACGGTGCGATTCGCCCGGCCGAGCGATAACCACGCGAAAATTCAACTTTTCGCGTGCTGCCTCCGATGTACCGACTCTGGACGGATCTTGACCGTTGCCCGAGGGACTTGGTCTAGGATACAGGGGAATTTGAAATTTAGTCGCGAAGGAGCACTATCGACGGCACGACCGTCTCATCGCGTTAACAAATCTCACGCGAAACCTCCTCGTGCATTGATTCCCTTATTGCGACCTGACAAGTCGCAAATTTGTCAACGACGACGGGCGATTTGACAAAGCTCAAAAATGTAAAGTGTAATTGAACAATATCAGAACGTTACACCTCCACCAGTTGATGCGTCGCGTGAAAAAAAAAAAAAAAAAAACAGCGCGATCGTTACGTTATGTAATGCATAAAAACACCATTAAGCGGCGCAAACTCATTTCCTCGCCGCTTTTTCCATTATCCCGACGTACGTGTTATCGTCCTTCGCTTATTGACAATGGCATGTTACGTAACGCGACAGCCGCTTCATTTCACGTGTTCCATCACATTTACCTCCTCGCCGTGAAAAGGAACGCATTTGTATCGCGCGCGGCTCTTTATTTTTTTTTTTTTCTTTTTTTTTCCCCACAACGCTCGCTCGTTCCTTTTTCTTTATGATACAACCCTTCGGAGTGACGTGTACATTCCCAACGTCGCGACGGCGGGAGGAGGCTCGCCTCGCGCCAGGAAATCACCGTTTGACAAACTCGGACGACGGCCAACTGAAAAATAACGAACGTTAAAGGTTGAACGTGAACCGGGGGGAATTTGTTGATAAAAAGCACGGCCGGCCTCGATTGCGCCAAATTTTTGCCGAGGCCTTTTTAATTGATGACCGCGCGCAGTTGATGACGCCGCGCGAAATATTAATGATATCCGCTTTAATTGGAAAGTGACGTTCGACGTGAGCTTTTCGCGCGAGCGCTTTGCGAATACTTTGCCGTTTCATGCGGCCAAAAAAAAAAGCGTGGTTGTTACCGGGCGATGTTTAATGTTATGAATCAAAGTGAACGCGTAATATTCGCGAACGGTTTCGGTCGAATTGCCGCGGCAGTTACGATTTTGTGACTCATTTCACTTTTTAAATGATTGATGAAAATTCAGCAGCGATGCTCTTACTAGCGAGCGATAAATGTTTCCGAAATTAACGGACAAATAAAAGCTGCCTTAAACAGTTACAAGCTGTTAACAGTATTTTTTTATTTTTATTATTTTTATTATTGTTATTGTTAGTTTCATTTTTTTCAAATATATGCTTACGTATGAGCAAGAACAGAGTCATTAACTAGACTATTCAGTGCTCCAAATCGTAACTTGTAATATTAAATTTAATTAATATATACCAAGCCGTGCTTGGTCTAATGAAAACAAAAATGGTTCATTTTCGAAATACAAATACAGCTTTAAGCAAACAAGCGCGTTCGTTACAATATACCGTTGCGAATTTACCGCGCTTGTAAATAGAACAATAACTTAATTGATCCGTCGGATAAAGGCGAGCCGGAAGATGCTGAACTAGTCTCGACGGAGCATAAAAGTTAATTCACTTTTTTCTCTCATTAGGGATTTCGTATTTTTTGCCGATGACAAGAAATGCCTGTTACATTCAAAACCCATTGTTCCTCATCCCTTTCCGATGTCACTCTGGAAAAAAAAAAGAAGAAGAGGAAGAGAGAAAAAAAAAGTAACCAAATCAGGTTCGCAAAGTTGGAAGGGTTGGCGGGTCCATATTCAATGAAACGGTCCTCGATTTAAAAAGTGATTTTAGCGTCGATTGTGGTGCCCACGTAGTTTTCTTTGTCGTGATCTTGTGCCACTCCGAGCAAAATTATCGAACTTTTAAGTGCGGATAGCAGAGTCTCAACGCAGTGACGAAAATATTTTGAAACGTTTGACCGGTCAGCCGGAAGCCAATTTAATTGTTCTAAATTCATCGCAACATTCCCCGTCCCATTCCTAAAATACTTCCCCAATTGAGAAATCACTTGTTTCGGGGAGTTTTTTTTTCCTCGCAAACACGAGTGTTGTTATTTCCAAAGGGCATCGTTAGTTTGAGAAACCTGCACCTTTCCCGACTCAGAGTGTATCGTAGTATCGTGACGAAATCTTTTCAAGTTACGGGAAAACAGGATGATAAGTGAGAATAGTTGTTGCGGATGATGCTTGTGAATACCGTATTAATTAACATTTCATGATATTGAAGAAAAAAACATTGGCACTTGAAACAATTCGGTCGCGCGAAATTCATGTTAACACTCGAACGGACATTGTTCCGCGAAGCGTCTCGCAGTTTACGTTAACAGTTCTGATTCCGAATTGATTGTTCAAGTGCGAATGTCGCATGGTGTTGGCCGTACTAATCTTAACTCGCGTGCACGTTTCCCCGAACGTTTCTTTCACGGAAACCATTGCTCTGTTCGCAGCTTCGAGCGGGAGACGCGTTGCAGCGAGAGATTCCCGCACAGGAGAGGAAGACTGGACAAAGCGGAAGAAGCAGAATAAGACGAGGAAGCAGAAAAAGAGCACGAGAGCGAGAGTGGAAGAAAATAGGAAGAAGAACGCGGATAGAAGCGGGGATATAGCACAGTGGAGTAGTAGTCGAGTCGAAGAACGCGTCGAGTAGGCAATCGTACGAAAAAGAGTATACAACAGGAATAACAATAAGAGTACCAACGAGGAGGAAACGGCAAGTACGCGACAGCAGTGATCGAAGCGAATGTCAAAGAATAAGTGAACGATCGGCCGAGTTTATCGAAAACCGGGAGGAAGAAAAAAAGGAAGTGAAAGAGGAAACCGATCCGTTTAGAGGGAAAGGAAAGAAAGGGATAAAAAGGAAAAGGAAAAAGGGAAAGAGATACGGCAGGAGAACCCCGCGCGCCGTACGATATAAATATATTTCAGTGTGTTCAAAAAACGAGTGTACCTAAGTGCAATATTAATTAAACATACTCTAAACGATAATAAGAAGCAAATCCTACTACCATCATCGACGATCGGTACGACGCGGTAATCGATAATCGATAAGACCTTTTAAGGATTTTAAAAATAGAGTCGCATTTTTTGTCGAGAGGGAGTTGAGTCGCGGACGCAAGCGGACTCGGAGAGGAAGCGCAAAATCGAGGGAAATCACAGCGAGGACCGACCTCGTCCCGTTCAAGATAACCACCAATAACTTGATCAAGCGCGGATCATCGCTGATCGCGCGCCACAAGCACACACACACATACCACACCACACACATAACGGGGCTAATACTCAGGGCAAAAACGGGACGAGCAGAATCCGTGGTACGATTTTCGACCTCGAAGAAGAGACACCTTTGGCTCGGAAGCGAGCACAAGCAGAGCGCGAGCCTTCGAACAAACTCCAAACGAGTCCGTGAAAACTCCGTCTCGTTTACGCCGTCCGGGCTGGGCAATCCTGATTTAACCTGAACTTAAGTATATGCTAGGATATAAGTAGATAGAAAAGGGACTGTTCTTTCGTCAGGAGGACATTCTCGCGCGCGCGCGCATAATACCATACACAGATACACAGAGAGAGAGACACACACACACACACACACACACTTGCACACGGAGCGAGACACACGCAAACGTAGGACGTTTGTACCCAAGGAAACAAGGAGAAAAGAGACAAGACGAAGTCGAGGCGGAGGAGATAGGAGACGACGAAGAGGATAAGTTACATGTGCGAGAGAGGAACGGTTCCTTCGTGCGAGCCGGCGCTGGCGACTAAGTGACGTTGCCCGCCGTGAGGAATCGCCCGTCGCGCGACGAGTGACGGTGGCAAGCGCGGAGGTGTGCCCGGCGTCGAGCTGCTTACCAAAAGGGGTGAGAAAAAGCGGGCAAGCTGCGCCGGAAGGGGGTAGCCCGGGCTTCGCGCGAAGGCCTCAAGATTTCGGACGCGACGGCGGCCCTGGACCTGCGCGCCCAGACACAAGCCCAACCGGACTTTGGCCTGGAGCAGCAGCAACACCACCACCATCATCATCACCAGCAAGCGCAGCAACCACCGCAGCAACCGCAGCCAGAACCACAGCACCATCACCAAGCGCAAAACCAGGAACCGCGGCCTCACCATCCCCATCACCAACAACATCAGCACCACCAGGCCCAGCACCATCCCCAGCACCATCCGGGGAACCATCATCACTCTGGCGATTCGGGGGGTGGGATAGGCGCTGGCGGAGGATTTGGTGCTGGTGCTGGCGGTGGTGGAAGAGGAAGCGAAGGGCCCGACAACAGCGGATGTGGCCCCGACGCGGAAGCTGCAAGATCCACCAGATTACAGGAAGACGAGGAAGACATTACCGAGAGGGAGGACGAGGAAGAAGACGAAGACCCGTGCACTTCTCCCGAGCCCGACCTCGTGCCAGAACCCATGGAGGTGCAAGCCTCGGCCGTGACCGCCGCGGCTAACCTGCACGCGTTGCGCCAGCACGTCTTCAAGATGTCCGACTACTGGCAGCAACCGCAGCGCGGACCGCCGCAGCACTCGCCCGGAATGCAGCACAGTCCGATTACCAATTCCGCACAACAGACCCAGCACAATCAGCAGTCGATGCACAGTCCCCTCGGGACCGCGCCCACGCAGCAGCAGCAGCAGCAGCAGCAGAACCAGCAACAGACGCAGCAACAATCCAGACAGAACAATTCCAATCAGAACCAGCCGAATTCCAACTCGGCACCGCAGTTGCAGCAGCAGCAGCAGCCGCAACAACAGCACAACCTGTCCATCAATCCGCCGAGTAGCCAGGGCCAGCAACACCAATCTTCGCCAGCCCCGACCACCCCCTCGCCCTCGCAGGGGGATCACCAAAACGCCATCACCTCGAGCATGGCCCAAAGTCTGCACAACTTGGCACAAGCCCAGGCCCAGGCTCAAGCCCAAGCCCAAGCCCAGGCCCAAGCTCAGGCTCAAGCCCAGGCTCAGGCTCAGGCCCAACAAACCATGTCCAGCCAGGCCTCGAGCCCGTCGCTGACGGTCCAGGCCGTGCAGGCGGCCCAGGCCCTCAATCAAAATCTCGGCCAGGCACTCACCCAGGCTCTCACGCAGAACATCCAACAGAATCTCGGACAGACGTTGCAGCACAACTTGGCCCAAAGCATGACGCCCAGTTTGTCGCCGCAGCAACAGCAGCAACTGCTCAATCAGCCGCAGAATCTCAGCCAAACCGGCCAGAACCTGCAGCAGAACTTGCAAAATCAAGCCCAAAACCTGTCGCAGAGCCTTCAGCAGCAGGCCCAAAATTTGTCGCAGAGCTTAAACCAACAGACCCTGCAGCAGCAAGCTCAAAATTTGTCGCAAAATCTACAACAGCAGGCCCTCAACATGGCCAGCAGCATTAGCCAGAACGGCACCCTTGGTGGAATGAACGTTTCCGGCAATCAACAGCAGCACTCGCAGAATTCCATGTTAAGCCCTGGAGCTGCCAGTCAGGACTCGCACGACACCCTCACCGAGAAACTCGTCAACGAGATTCAGGTGAGTTCCCTCAGACCTCTATTTTATATCTCAGCCTTAAGTACACTTTATTTCTGCAATTCATTATTAATTTCATCCGCTTATGTATCATTTCGTAAAGAAAAAATCAGGTCTGACCAGTCGCAGAATTTGACTAGTTCAAACAAATCAAATTTAATAACACGTCAGTTTAATTAAAAAATGAACAAGCTCGAAATATATTGCTTCCATTTTTTTAAAAAAAAGCAATACGGTAAAACGCATTAAATTTCTTTGCAAGTCTCCCACTTTTGACGAGTTGAAAATTTTCATTTCGCCCATAAATTAGATTTCATACGAGTCCAGCGTAATTCAATTAATCAAGTTTTTCCAGTTTACTTTCTTAAAATTAAATTACTCCGCAACAGCGTAGAAGATGGGAAGAAAAAACCACAATCATTCCTATTCATTACTTTTCCTTTGTCTGAAAACAAAGATCTAACACTTGCCGTACTATATCTGCAAAAAGCATACAGTGAAAAGACAACTCGGTCCGTTCAATGACAAACGAAGCAATTGAAAGATTAAAGTTGCACGCATACGAACATTCTGGTCAGACATGGGTTTTTCCCCCCTCCCCTTCGCAACGGATCTTAATCGGACGAACGGTCGCGACGTGTCGTTACGTCACGCGCACCTCGACGTCACGTGAGCAGTTTGGGTTTCGTTGAGTCGGTCGATCGAGGCGCATTCCGCGAATGATTTGGTCGATTGTTCGGAACCCGCGACTCTCTCTCTCTGTGTGCCATGATGCACTGACCACGGTTCATACGCAACACTCTCGAGTTTGTTGACTCTCGCAGCCGCGGTACATATACGCGCGTTCACCACCTATGCCAGCGACGTGTACACACGCACACCAACGACGCCAGGGATGCAGATACGTCTCGCTCGGGGTTCTTGACCCGCGCAACACAGATAATACACCATACGCGTACGTCATACCGCCGGCTGCGAAGACGCTGCCGAGAAAATATCGAACCGGCACTGTTTCGACTCGGTGGTCGTGTCACGTGCCCGGCCAAAATCAGAATACGCGCCTTCGCACGCCCCGCGACATATTCCACTTGCGTTATTATTCTTCGCCCGGTGACGTCACGCTCGCGCGATAAATCGCCCGCGATTTCGCCAAACTTTCGCCGACCAGTCGCGCGTCGCACTTTTTCTTCCACCTCGTTTTTTTTTTTTTTTTTTCATCTTCTACTTCTCATTCATTTTTGTTCTTTCTTTCTTGTTTTTGCGATTGCGTCCTTATTTCTCTTTTTTTTCTTTCTTTTTGCACAGTATCAATTTATTGTTAAATGTTGCTTTTCCGGCACAGAACTTGGTATCAATAAAAGATTGTCAAGTTGTGTAACAATGCTTTTATTGTTGCAGTATCTGTGTTTATCTCCACGAGTTAGCGTTGAGTCATGAAGATCTTTAAAATAATGTTTGACCAGAGCGGAATCGTATTAATAATAGCTGTTGGAGTTCTCGTTTGATGTCGAAGTTCGATATCGTTTTACGATTTATTCTTCTTCGCGCTGGAAATTCGAGTTTGAAGAAACGTTTCGTTTATTGATTGCGCTTTAAGACTGCTCTCTCTCTCCCGTTTAAAGCGTCTCACATTTATGTGCAATTAATTTTTCCATCGCGCGAGTGGCGTTTGATTTATCAACGAATTACCGCGAGCAGTCTTAAAATTTCGTAAACAAACTTGACCAAGTTATTCTGGTGAACTTTATTATTAAAGTGAATTAATGATTGAATTATATAAATACGAATTAAACTAAAAAAAAAACAAAGTGTGGAATGAGAATCAATGAAGAGTGGTTGAATGTATTTCGTTTGATATTTATGATAATTCGTGGAGAATACAACGAAAAATATTTGTCTCTTTTTTTTTTTTCATTAAGTTAAGAACGTAATTAGATAAAGTTTGCATCAATAATTTGGTCATGTCTGTAATCCACGAAGCATGCCAATGGAATCAGTTTAGAGATGTTTGTTGAAAATTCCTTTCAAACGTAATATATGGTCGAGGTCAAAGACACAGATGCAAACTAATGCCAGTATCTTATCTTGCCCGATAGTCTCGAGGAGTGGGACTGGGGAGTACCGGCGGTGGTGGAGGAATGAGCAACATCAGCCTCGAAGAATGCTGGTCCACCCTGCAGCGAGTGAGTTGAACACTCAACCCCTTGTAGACGTTTACTTTGAACCCAATTCCATCACCAGTTCGCTTTGTTTTGTTTTTGCACGGCGTTGCTGAGTTTTCGTTTGAGCATTCGGGGAACTCGTTCCCCAAGATCATTCATTTTTCATTTCCGTTTTTCATTCCAATTTTCGTTCGTTTGTGCCTTGGATGCGCTTTTGCATTCCCTCGTTATCATTTTTTTCTCCAACCACCCCCCCCCCAACACACCCTCACACCCCCAAACCAATGTTATTTCCTCGATTTCTTTTTTGTTTGGCCAATTTTGCCGGCCATGCATGCAGCGTACGTATAAGCGCCTTGACACTTGCGCCACGTCGTGCACTTTCTTTTCAAACTAAAAATATAAGAGAGACCGGCTTCGCGCGCTCAAGCCTAATATATTTTCGCGGCAAAGTGCGATTCAGCTTTGGCGCGAGCTAACTGCGAAAAACAAACGCCCTTTTTCGCGTACGCAAAGCCGCGTCAAAGGCGTGGACGATAATTAAAAATGTTGCCCCGCGTACATTTATCTTTGTTTTTTTTTTTTTATTTTTTCTTATTTATATTTCTCTTTTACGCATCTTGCAAGCGTGCCGGCCCACATTTCACTTTTATCGCCCGATTGTACATATTTGCACGCGAGATAAAATAAACGATCCAAGAATGGCGATTTAAAAAGTTCGCTCCTTTGTTAAAACGGAGGCGAACTTTTGTCGGGCGCGCGCGCATAACGCAGTCATAGAGTTTTCTGTGCGAGAATATATATTATCGTCTATTTATAATGCCGGTCGGTGTTCACATAGACGATGACAGGATTATATTTTTGGATGTCGCTCCATTTGAAGAATGGCCAACTTTTATACAATGTCTATTAAATTCTCGCGATAGCGCACAATGTCTGCACTGTTAATTCACCGCGACGAAAAACCTTCACTGAAAATATCAATGGAATCGTTCCAGTGCACGGTTAATTTTGCGAAAGTAAAGCCTCGATCCCAAAGCTCGGTCTCTCTCCTGCACGGTGTGCGCCTTGTGGCATTCGATGTTGTGATTTTTTCGTTTTCTCATTTGTCTCGATGTTCACGAAATCAAGCGATCAAAAACATCGCGAAATTGTGATACGAACGATCCGAAATTCCATTCAAGGTTTTCATTTCGATCGGATAGGCCGGTCGAAAAAGGAAAGCAAAAAATGTTTGGGAAAAGGAATAGAAAATAAGCTTGTAACGATTTTTGCTTATTCATCATTGCGACACACATTTGTAAGATCGCTAATCTCCAAACTTATCTGCGATGAAGAAATTAGAAAGTAATACGTACGAGAGTTGTCCGGTTAATCGACACACAAAGTAATATTACGCGGAAATACGAAGACATGTCCGACTGAATTGGTGGCTAATTAATTGAATGACATCGATATTTCCACGTGTTTCAGTCACTCCGCGAATCGGGTAACGATTTTCCGTTGCGTCCCACGGCCGTCCTGGATAGTTTATACTATTTTCGTTCGTTACAGTCTATATAATTAATAGCGACAATATTCGAGCTTATTGTAAAGAAAAAAAATAAACAAAAAAAAAAAAAAGGAAAAAGAAAGGAAAACGAAGGAGTAAAAGAAAGCGATGAAATATAACGAGTATAATTTTCCCAGGTAATTAATTATTTAGTTCCATACGTAATATTCATAATTCTAAAAGTAAGACAGTTGGCAAGCAAAAATGAAACAAAATTTTCGACCGAAATAACTCCGCCACGGTATAACATGTGTAATTAAAAATAAGGATTTAAGAATAATGATTTATATTAATTTTCGCAATTGCGACAGTATTAATAGACTTATTACACTTCTTCTCTAGCAATACGTGGGGGACATATAATTAAAGCGGATTCGAAATAAATGTTACAAAATGTATCTTCAAGTCAGTCTCGCGCAAATTTATGAAATCTTTCATCGCAATTAAAACGTTTATAAATAATATTATTCGTTTTAATTGGAATTAAAAAATGCAGAAAACTGATTGCAAATATTGCAACTGCGCGCGTAAACCCAAAGCGACGAGGACCATTTTAACCGTGAAATCACGAGAGCGTAGCCGAAGATTGGACAATTAAAGTATTTGCTTGCGGAAATACAAGAGCGAAAAGAGGAAAGCAAAGGCCAAGCGCGTTAACCCAATAAAAATGGTACGAAAGGCATTTAAAGTCACGAAATGGCTGCGAATCGCAATCCCCCCCGGTTGATCGCCGAAAATCCGCCTCCTAAATTCAATTTTTTTTCAATAACGACGCGCAATTTACGGTTAAAGGATCATCCCGATCTTGCCCGGTCGACTCGTATGCGTACGCATACGTGCAGTATCACATTAACCGGATGTAGCGAATAGCCAGCGGCGAGAGCAAAAACAATTTCACGCATGATTTGCGGGGAGG
>JABFPN010006348.1:0-11693 GCA_022817305.1 Leptoteleia sp. ZL-2020 | reverse complement strand
TTTATAACATAGTTTAAACACTCAATTTTAAATTTCCCTCCATAATTTGAAAATTTACCTCCAAAATTTGAAAATCCAACACGTACCTAGTCTCCCAAATAGGGCGTGTCTCCAAAACCACCATTTGGCAAATATATATATATATATATATATATATATATATATATATATACAGTAAAAATAACAATTATTTTTTTAATGAATAAATGTTTTAAAAATAAACATAGTAATTGTTTGTTTGCTGTCGATTTCTCAGGAAAACAATGAAGTATTTGTGTAGTTTATTTACACTTGCCCATCTCACTCAAGCTCAACCCGACTTTCTCCCACCCACAATTAGTTCGAATCGCGAAATCGGTCCTTTTCGCACGTCATATAGCACAATCCGAATCGTTCCAAAAACCCACGATCTAGGATCACTGAGCATAATGTTTACTAGTTCACCGCGTAGAATCAACAGCGCATGTTGTTTAGCAATGTTAATTCTATTCCAATATTTTTTTCTCTGGCGTAAAGTAATTTGTAACGTCGCCGCCATGATCCATACAACAAAAAATTATTTTTCCCGTGTTGTATACGATCAAAAAAGTGATAAAGGAGATCTGAAAGTTTCTTAAACATTAACCTAACATAAAATTTAAAGTCCCTCAATTAGTCAAAATTTTAACTTAAATTCAGACCACTTGTAACAGGCACTGGGTAAATTATGCCTTCCTTTGTCATAGAAGCACAACAAATGGCTTGTCATCCGTACGAACCATTCAAGTGTCCAGGGGATGGTCTTTGCATTTCCATACAATATCTTTGCGACGGAGCCCCGGATTGTCAAGACGGTTACGACGAAGATTCGCGTTTATGTACAGCAGGTAAGCTAAGCCCATTTCGCCTGTTGACCTAAATTCGAAGCGTAATTACAATAACTTGTGCGAAACGCCATTAGACCCCCTTTTTTTCGACGCGATTTACCTTGCTTGCTTCTCGTAAAAGGGTAGTACGCCATACTAACGTTAATGACCACATAAAAACGATTTGTTTTGATCCTCTTTCTTTTGCCCGGTCTTTTTAGCTTTTTGGTATAATGAGCGACTCGTACGGTAATTGTTATTTTGCGTAACTTTCCCCCTGTGCAGTATTTACCTTGGCTTGACCTCTTTTTTTTTTTTTATTTCACCCACATACGCGTCTCTTTTTAGCGGCGCGTACGTGTGTGCGCGGACGAGTGTTTATACACATATAACAACAAGTGTGCGACGTTTTCCAGCTAAGCGACCACCTGTGGAGGAGACGGCGAGTTTCTTGCAATCGCTGCTATCGAGCCACGGGCCAAACTATCTCGAGAAATTATTCGGCAATAAAGCCAAAGATGCGCTAGCGATGCTCGGGGGTGTTAACAAAGTGGCCATTGCTCTTTCGGGTAAGTGTTGGTTCGCGACCAACAAAAAAATCGCGACTTTCTACTTTGCTATTTTTAGATCTGGACGCTTCAAGCACCCTGTGCTTAAGAAACCCTCCGCTGGCCTCTTGTAAAGACTAGTATAATAGCGGCTCGGTTAACAAGACGTTCTTACTTTAGTGTTGCTCATCTAAGGTCGGTTCAACTTGAGGGATTTAGTTTCGTGTTTACAACGTAATTGTAACATTGAAAACAAAAATAACACGATAAAATACTAGTTTTTTTTTAACTAAAAATATTTCTAAATGAAATGCTTTTAATATTGATATCTGTGAAGATTTATCTTTCAATTGTAAACTTCAATTTCTTACTCTTCAATATTGCAAGTTTTATCACTACACTCACAAAACTGACTATTTAAGAGTAATAGAATATTCTTATATTAAATAGGATTTCCATTCATTATATGGACAAAACGAAATTCTATTTATAATAAGAATAAATAATACTTATAAAGCATATATTTATCTAAAGAATAATTCCATATATACTAAACGGATTTTTTTTTTTCAAGAAAAGAATAAAAATAGTTCAACAGATGATACAAGTTTAACCTAACAATTGCATGCATTATATATAAATATGTACATACCCACACTACATATGAAAATATGTATATTTTAACTTGTTCGAAGCACTAATTTAACTTGAAATTTGCACACACTATACAATTAATTAAACAACACTGACCGAACGTATAAAATTTAACACGCACTGAACACGGGCCGAAACAATACTGATACGATGACAGCTCAACTAGGCTTATATATTTACAAATAGACATATTCTTATCATTAACAGAAATCTCATTAGTATTATCTGAGATAATATTTATCGTAAAATTAATTACCTTTTAATATAAACACTTAAATTTATTGTATACTAACTGAATATTTTTATTTTTAATTGATTTTCTATTAATTTTAATAGGAAAATTTTCTTTGTACAGTTTCCTTAAAGTAAGTATATTTTTTTTCTGAGTGTATATTTTTATATAGATTTAATATTTCTTTATAAATGCAATTAAAAGGCGTGTCGCTTTATTCTATTATTTTAAACCAAATATTGATAAACAGTGACGTAATTACTTTTACACAAATTTCTCATGAATTGCGGTTAACCTCATTTCAACTGCAACATCAACATTGGAAATATTTCATAATTTAATATTTCTCAATGCAATAATATTGCGCGCAATTTTTCCCGTATAGTCTCTGTTAAAATTCCGCAAGTCATATGTTAAAACATATGATTAAGCGTTGTGCAAAATTTATAGGAACGTGAGTTGTAGAATTTTACGCGAATTCTATGCAAACTTTATACCCTTCATAAAATGGTACATAGTGAGAAATATACTCACAATGTGTTCGATTATTATAACATGTTTTTCTTAGCAGACGCTTATGATATGTTCGCTGCACATTACAGAATCTAAAAGTTTTTTTGTTCAATGATTATAAATCCTAAAACTGCTTGTAAAATACATTATAATCTTAAAACAAAACATGACTTCATTAACTTTGTTTGAGTCTGAAAGAAGCACAAAAAATTATTTACCATCATTCCTTTAAAGTGCATTATATTTATGATGTTTTGTAAGTTATCGCATATTTTATTGTAAATGCTGCAGTTTTATGGAATTACCGCGAAAAGATAAGCGTAAAAGTTTTTTAAAGTTAGATTGGAAAGTTTTAAGAACTTATTTTTGGTTTTAAATTGTTCCAGTGAAAATCTACAAGTTTAAGTTCAACTACTTTAGAATCAATCGATCCACGTAGTGAAAATAATACTGAAAATATTTTTCCACAGAAAATTGTAATTTTTGAACCCCAGTGCTAAACATATTATATATATATTGTATAAATTATTATTATATAGATACATGACAAGGGAAAAAATTCGTTTTTTATCTAAACTTATCTTTAGCTATAGATAGCATCTAAATGCTATCTATAGAAAATAACTGTTTTAATAATGATTCGGTATTGTTTTATTTTTAATATTATATATATTTTTATTATTTTATTAATAAGTAATAGTATACCGGGGTATATTAAACAGTACTTGAGGTAAAAATGACTTAGTAATAAAAATGACTTAATAAATCTGAGTAAACTAATGTGAAATTGTATCGCAAGATCATATATAATTGTAAACTACTTTTATTTAATGTAATTACCACTTTCATATAATAATAATTTCATCCAATTTCCAGACTCTCGACATTAAAGAAGTAATGAAAAGAAAAGCCTGGAAGGTATCATATAACGAATCAAATAAGCTGCGCCGGCGGCGCAATTACACATGATATGACCGCCGAGATTTTGTTATTTTCGGCTTTACACTCTTCGCAACAGTTTCCACTTGTTTTGTTCATCGTAGCACCGATTTAATTTATATTAACTTCAGTAACTCAAACAGCAATTCATTATGTTCTGCTTAACTGAATGAAACATCGTGTATAATACAAAAGCAAGAAATGTAATAGCGATATCAACAGGACGCAGTTTTCAAATAATAAAATTACTGCACGAGTCATTTCATTCACTTCTGAAGTTATTTAGGGGCGGAAAATTCCAAGAAAATGAACCGTCATCGCACGAACTTACTCAAGTTTAATACATATATGTGCACGAATTGATACACTAATGTATAACTAATATTACAAATAATATAACTGTCAAAATATTTTGACAGTTGAATCAGTGAACAAATTTCTCTAACTGTTAATTTTCAAATGCATTTCATTCAACATATAAACATACAATGTATTACACATTCTCCCACATTAATTAAACTTTAAGTAATTACTTGGCTAATAAGTTCTTAATTAAACTCCGGGGTGAAAATCTTAATTAAAAAATTGTTCCAAAACGGCTTAATTAATTTGACGAGTGACGTTGAAAAATTGTGTAGAAAACCGTGTCATTAAAATAAAAACGAATCAAATGATCGCATAAGGTGACTTTTAGTAAAACTATATTGCTCGAATTATTCATCACATACGTACTCACAATTTGGCTTAACGATCGACGTTATGTGGTTGTACCATTGTTGTTTTGGCATTAAATATGCCGAGTGAAGTACCACTTCAAATTTACTTTCACAAGTCCACATTTTGACATTCATAAATGCGGGCTATTTTGTTATAGCGAGATATCAATCATAAAAGTTTATTTCGTCATGAAGTAGTTGTAGGTGTTATCGTAACACTAACATCTTTTATTGTGATGAATAGAGACGAGCAAAGTATTCCATATAATATATATAACCAAATGAATATTGCACGAACTTTGAAGACAAAGTGGTATATAAATACTAAAAGAACATCTACCGCGAGGAATATTTGACTTGTATATTTCTATAAAAAAAAAATAGATTTATTATTAGAATTTGTGAATTTGGTAAATCATTCTGGCTGTTTATGTGATTTTGACGTATTAAAAAATATGTTTTTGTATTACATTTATATTAAGCTAAATTTTAATTGTAAATAATTTTTGCAGAATCCCAAACGATTGAGGACTTTGGCGCAGCGTTACATCTAATGCGCTCAGATCTAGAACATTTACGTTCGGTGTTTATGGCAGTGGAAAATGGTGACCTTGGAATGCTCAAATCTCTGGGAATCAAAGATTCAGAAATCGGTGACGTTAAGTTTTTCCTGGAGAAGCTCGTAAATACCGGATTCCTCGACTGAATGAGATGCTTCATTTTTATCCACTTATTATTAATTAAACGTACGATTAAGGACCATTATTTCAGTAGGAAGGTGAGAAGTAACAATTAATCCCCCGAAGGAGACTAGGGCAGGACTTTACAGAACCGATAACCCGCGAGGCCTATTTACTATAAAACAAAAGAAAAAAATATATCAACTTTTATCATTGTAACCCCAAGCGCATTTTTTTTCGTTTATTTCGCATGTTCATTGCGAGATACAAGGATCGGTGAACAATTAAGAAGGACATTTGTGGCGCACGCTTCGATCCCGACAATCATCGTAAATCGTGTTATATACATACATATATATTATATATTTATATATACATACATGCATGTATTGTATTATATATAAAGAAAAACTTCTGTCGCTCTTCCTGGTTAAGTCGCAAAAGAGCCAGAACGAACAATTACGAATGAACAAGTGTATACATGTACACGGGTATGTCGACGATGCTAAAGATGTCATTGTCGTCGGTATTAACCCTCAGCTCAGAGACATATCGTAATAATACGTATTTTAATCGTATGTAATAGCGATTCGGCCTGCCTAGTGTGATATCGCCGAGCCGCTCTGAACATATCAGACGCATGTCACATGATAGCAATGAAAACATTACACATATCACTAGTTATAATTGTAACTTACTGTAAGAACTCGTCAAGAAATAGACCCGGGGACCCGGAGTCCCCCTCGACACTTGTACCTCACTTTTTTTTTTAATCGAGAGAATTGCTCTCTTACGTGAATTATACGCGCAAACAAAAGTTGCATTTAAAATTACTACAACTTCCAGTGACACCGAGCTACCATTTTTGGCGTCGAAAAAATTGTTATTTACTTATTTTTGTATTACTATATTTATATTTATTTCTCATTTACAATGTCAATCAAAGGTCGTTTCTAAATTTAATTTCGCATATTATTTTTTCCATTGAGAAATGATAAAGAGCTGTTTCTTGCAATCCAATGTAGTAAAAGCAGCAATAATCATAGAAAATTTAAAATTTTTTTATTAAGTAGATTATTCTAATTATTATTAAATAAAAAGAGTACTGTTATTGTATGAATATAATATATAGTAATTTTGTCGATGTCAAATTCAATATCTCGACAATGTTGGGAGATGTGGTATATTTTAATACAACTTTCTTTCTACGTATATAACGCAAAGAAAGTCATCCCAATTGTACATGCAATATACGGTGAGTGTCACCAATATTGTCATCTTTTATTTTCAATTGAGCAATTGTCGGAACAATTACCGCTCGCGCCCCTTACATAATAAAGCGTTTGTCTTTAAGTACAAGTTGATCAATGGCTTGATCGGAGCAAAGCAGTTATGACTGTGACAGACAAAAGTGCTATTTTCATATAGGAGCAATGAGTGTCTTAAGTCTGTTGAGCGTTTAAACGAATTTGCAATAAATGAGAATAAATTCAGTTGGTGCAATTAAAAGAGATTTCTGCTGAACGGGAGTTTGAACCAATAATTTGCTATATGTTGGAAATCCTTTCGTCTCATTAGCAATTGTATTGGATTTTATATCTGGTTTATTTTTGATGGCTTCAATAGAAGCTCAACTAAAATTCGGTAAAAACCATTGTTACTGGTTCACTTGTTTCATTAAGTTACTTCGACTAAATTTGTTTTCACGTGGATCCATTAATTGATTCAATATAATAACCATTTATCAAAATAAATTTGCAAAATCTGATACAGTTGTACTTAGAGTAATTCGTTGTAAAAGAAATCTCTTACTTGATGTTTTCGATGTTTTTTAATTACACAATAGTTAAGAGGGTGACATTTGCGACCCAAAATAGGGCCTGGGCCGCGAATGTACCCGCTGGAGTAAACTTCAAGACACTGTGGTTTTTATGTTAAAACATTGATACACTGATCCAACGCAAATACGTATTTTACAGCACACAACGATTTTGAAATAACACCGAACACGCGTCGACTCCGCACTTTGGTTGACATTTACGTCAATCTATCTCTCTCTCTTTCTCTCTCTTTCTCTCGCACGTCACGAAAACCTTTCTGTGACAAATTTCAAATGTTTCAACAACGCTACGTACGAGAGAAAAATGCGATTAATTAATTCAACATAAATTTTGCACGGAAAATTCAATTAATTCTGCGATGTAACAATCGATATTTCCTCGTTGCTTAAAACTGAAACAAAATATTAGTTTAAATTCATATTTAAAGGAATCCTTTTTTTATCAACTCTGAGTCGATTAAGTATTTATAATATAAATTATAAGTTCTGTGCAAAATTTCTTGCTTATCCTGGTAAAATTAAAAACACATTTTACATCTAATTGAAATATATTCTTATAGAAATATATTGAAAGTATAATATATGGAAGAAATGATGTACATACTAATTACTCTATAAGCGGAATATTGCGGAATATTATATATGCACAAATATACTACATTTGTGCTTATAGGGTAGATACAACATATAGGTTATATCTATTTCGAATCTATTTCAAATTTATTAGAGAAGTACGATGTACTTATTAAAACATTATTTGCTTTAATACTTGAATATAAACACTTTTACCTTCAATACAGGTTAGAAATAGATGTGAAATATATATTGTATATAGTTAATACGCACTTCGTTTTTGTATATATTACACTTCACATATATATTTGTAAAATGTTTTTAATTTATACTTTAAACAAACGTAATAGTATATTTCATAACGAGGAAATAAGTGGTTTGAATTTTCACTTGAATATGTAGTAAAATTATTTATTTCTCAGTTGAGTACGATGTTTTACATGCTATTGTAGAAACAAAATATAGTTTGTGGATATATTTTATTTTTAACGTAAAGAATATATGATTCTCGTTTTACCATGGTATTTATAATACCACAATATTGCATTAAAAACGAATCAGAATCACAATTTAGTTTACATTAATTAATATGTAAAGAAATTAATATGCAGGGAATTGAATAATTTAATAATTTTATATATAAACTAATAAGCAGCAATTTTTTTGAACAGTAAATAGAATATATTGGTAAACTCATAGTAAAATATTTTTTCAGTTGTAAAATTTAAACTGTTTTTCTGCACATTATATAAGAATTGATAAAATTACAATATGACTGTCTATAACTTTACTTCAGATAGATGTCGGTTTTCCAATAAAAATTAGGGTTTTGTAATAGGAAATATTTCTGTTTTAAGCATAAACGTAACATTTACAATTGATGCTTTTGCTTTTAAAAACAATATTTACTCAAAGACTGACATACAATTGAAATAAAATTAAAAACAGTGATATTTTCTGTCATATTATTTTCTTAGAACATTACGGTCAGAAAAAGATTATATTTTCTTTACATTTTTATAATTATTCTCAATGTAAGGAATATGTCTGTTATTGAACAAGGTATAATTTACATTAGATAGAAAAGGAAGCAAAAATTTGAGAATCCGTATAATAGTTTAATTCAACTGGACATAGTTAAGCAATATGAAACCAACTCAACCCTACATTTTAAGCTAGAATCTTTTAATTTAATTTAATTGTTAAATCTTTTAATTAAAAAATAAAATTCTAATTGATAAACTACAAATATTCAGTCACGTTTTCCAAAAGAGAGCTACTAACCTAAAAATTAGTAGTTGGTTCCCGATTGCACAACTAAATTCGATTGTAATTCAAACAGTAAAGCTTAATTTGATTCTTGATGTGCAATTTAAATATTATAAATAAGTTGTATATTTGCTACTGATAATCAATTATATATACAATTATAATATTACTTATCATTCGGATGATAGTATAAGTATTAACAAAATGTTTCTTTTTAGGAGCTTTTCAGGATTATGCAAATTTTCAAACTAAAATCTTTGCTTGCAAATATGATAAAATCACAAATTAAATAACTGAAGTATTTGATGCGCCGAACAATTCATTCCTCTCGTTACATGTCTTTTCCCTAAAACATTAATGTTGTACAATGCTTGCACTGAAACTTATCAATCAAGACTTGCACAAATACGACGTACATTCTTATTTTGTAATCCTAATATTCGCGCAAAATCGTCGTAAATGAATATATTCTATCTTGATGTCATGTTTTAAATGCTGTGAAATAATATAAGATTCAGGGAATATGTGAATTGAAATCCATTTTAAATTACTTTGTTCACATTTGATCGCAAACATTTGTTGTAATATTTTACCACCAAAAGCAATATATACCATAAACAATATTATATTGTTTTTCATACACAGAAGAAAGTACGGGAAGCGCCATCTAAATGTGGATTCATTTTACTTAAAATTGTTTTCTGTAATCGAACCATGACGAATGAACAATTATATATTTACTATAACCGTATGCTTATTTGAAAATAAAATTATTTTTATAGAACGATTATTAAACTGGTACTATTTTTTGTATAACTTATACATCACAGTTATTTACGCATCAAGAGAAATTCAAATGAAAATACATTTGCTCGTACGAAGTTTACAAGCCAAGTCGTAAGCAAGGTTTGTAATTGAACGAAATATGAATTTCCATGAATTTCTCGTGGTGCGTTCACTATTTTTCGTCACAAAGGAGCGAAAAACGCTATTTCCCTAAAACTCCTTGGAGTATAAAATCGCTTTATTCGCTCCAAGTGAAGAAAATACATGATGCCAGTTTCGATTTAGAGGTTATAGTCTTCATTAAGTTAATCATGTGTGTCAGTATAAAATATTTGCAAATACAACCTATTACATATTTGCTAATAAAAACAAAAACACCAATATTTTTTAAGTTCAAAATCATCTTAAATATATACGTATATCAATGATTTTGTTTTCTTCCCCGAAGAATCCCGAAATGAAAAAGAAGGCTAAATTGATTTTAAAGAACTTCGCATATTTTTTATCTCAAAATTGTAATTTATTGACATTAATAAATATTCTTATACAATATCATAGTTGGAATGTTGATTTTTAAGCAAACAATTCTGCTTCATATATTTTTGGCAAACAAACCTTTTTGAGTAAAGCAATCGTTTTATGTTGGATTTTAGAAATAATTTCATGAAGTAATGGCTCTCTTTAAATGGAAAAATAATTTTTCAGAAATATTACAATTTATAACTTTCATTTCTTTATTTTTATTATTTGTACATTTTATGTATTAATATTTAAATTTTTAAAAGTCAACAATCTGATTTTTATTATAATGATAGAAGAATAAAGTGGAAAGACAAATCGATTGTATGTATAATATACTCAATGTCCTAATAATAAAATCGTTATTATTTTATAACAAAGCTCTCTTTAAATTTATAAATATTTATCCATAAGGTATGGATTTAAAACATGAGATATTTCTTTAAAATAATTATAGTTGTTTTGAGATATTTTATGCCCGATTCAATAAAATTTTAGTTCGATATAATATGGTTTAGGACATTTAATATATTATATAGTATTAGTAGAAAAAATATCTAGACAAATCTTTATGTATACAAATATGATATATTTATAGATTTTATCAGAAAGAAACTGTGGAGTGTATTAAATACTATAAACATATCAAGTATTGGTGTGAAAATTTATAGTATCGGATAACTCACAGTTACTATTTTTCAAAATACATTGCACAAATACATAAAGTTATATATATTTCAAAATAGACATATTTTGAAAGAAGATGAAAATATACAAGTCACATAAAAAAAGCTGCAATATTACTATTATAAAAATTCTCATTTTCAGTAACGATGTATTTTCAATGTTCATAATTTTAAACATTTATACGTTTGAGTAAACAATGTCAATTACTCACATATTTCGTATAAAATTAAAATTCTAGTTTATTGTTTATTATTTATACAATGGATTATATCACTAATATTTATTATTTTTTAATAGTAATTACATTCGGCTAAAGTAAAGATTAGCGGCAGTCTTCACGTGAAGGTATTTCGTTAGCTTCTTTCACATAGCTTAAATGGCTTAATTTTGGCACGTGTGGCTAACTTCATGCAGAACCTGTCGCAAACCTTTGCTTTTATCTTTCGTTCGACTGTTAATTCAAAACAATGTAGTTCTGCAGATTGTGAAAAATTAATATATTTTATTGTTAAAGATATATCAATATTTGAAATGTGTTTTTAGCCACAGTTTATTATATGAGATGTACAACAAACTTCTTTTTAAATATAAATTCTAAAAAACAAAAACAATTTTAATATCATGTGTACGTTATTTTATTAATTCCTAATCGAATATATTTCAAATTAAATTTAATTTAGTTCAAATTATTTTTATTTTTTTATAGAATTGCAGTTGCGCAATTCAAGCTTTCATATCATAAACAGTATGGAGAATTCTAGGTCCGGGGCTCGCACTTGAAGTTAGTAACGAAGCGTTCAACAGTGTTCAACAAAACTGCTTAAGTTGTCTGGTCGCACAATATTCGGATTCCGAATGACAGAGACAATATTGTGCGACAGACAACTTAAGC
>JABFPN010006347.1:0-11695 GCA_022817305.1 Leptoteleia sp. ZL-2020 | reverse complement strand
AAATAAAATAAAAAAAAAAAAAAAAAAAAAAAAAAAAGTTTGGGTCACACCAATCTGGTTGTCGATACAGCTGGTACTACACTGAGAAAAATGATATAACAAAATTTACCACATTATTAATAACCTACGGACAGGTGTGCACTTATGATAGAATTTATTAATAAACATATAGTTGAAATTAACGTGTATATAATATATTGTAATATATTGCTTGATAAATTCTATCATAAAATCACACCCGTAAATAAGTTACTATATTTAAAAAAAAATTTTCTCAGCCAAAACAAACGATCTTCCATATCTTCCCGCTTTCCCAAGAGTATCTTTGACCAATCCTACGAAAGATACTTTCACCCCAAATTTGAAATCCGGAAAGGATGGTATAAGAGTATATGACGGCTGTAGATCAGAGCGAAAGGATGATAATCTTTCAAAATAAGTAACTGACCTGTACCGCGCAGGGCGACAAAAGTCGACTGTATCACTTGTATTCTCAACAGGTAGAACGCGCTGCGACGCTCGCTCGGAGCGGAGCGTAAACAATGTGACGAAACGTTGGGCCTGCGACGCCCGCTGGGAGTAAGGGAGGAGGCGGGTGGGGGAGGTCTTTGACACAGAGCAAAGGTTTGACTGAGGTCGCGGGACCGTCGTACGTGACCGCGTCGCTGTCAAGCTAAACGTACGGGCCAACGCGGGCGAGCAACGTTCCCCGGGTGCGCGCGTTATCGTTATCGGCTGCGACGAAACGAATCGTTCCCGCGAGCGAGCGCTTAACGAGGTTGCGATTCGGTGGTGCGGCTTCGGTCGCAGGAGCGTACGAGCTAGCTCTGTCCGGTTCTTCGCTGCTATACCGGGTACTACCCGTAAAGCGTAGAGTCGGCGATTGCGCCGTGCGGACGTGCCGCCACACCGCCGCGGTCGCACTTTTCTCCGTCGCAGTGGTCCCGCTGCTCGGCACGTACGAACCCTGCGCATCGCGCAATACTATGCGTGCTTGCGTACCACTCGCATAGTAAATCTGCGGAAACGAGAATGAAAGACTTGATACGAATCCCACGTGCGCGTGTCAACTTTTTTTCTTCTTCTTCTTCTTCTTCTTCTTCTTTCTTTAATTATTAGCATTGACACTAGGAAAGATGAACAAAAATTCTCGCGATTCGCCATCAGGAGAAAAACGTTCAGGAAATATGTACCGTGCTCGTCACCTGGCTCTGCTGTTACTGTTAACATATGGGGCATATTAATGCGAACCTGCCTGCAATCATGAGACATAGTGTTTTCAATTTAACACACTTATAAAATGAAACGACGAAATTTTACCGCGTTACACTTTAATTTTTACCGGCCAGATAAAATTCGTATTATTTTTGCATGATTTTTAATGCGAAGTCAGCCAGTTGTTTATTTGTACCATAAAACGGGCTGAACCGGAACACTTTTGAATCTCTGAATAAAAAAAAACGTTAAATGATATTTTGTATCGAGTGCACCGAGAGTAACAAAGGGTTGTTATTGAATTTGAATGATTTCTTAAACATAACAGCAAGGTGCATCTTCATTCAATTCTATTATTTATACAACGTTAATGCAGCTTAAAGTTTATCACAAACATAACAGCAATATAGATGCAATTTAATGGCGGTAAAAATTGCTTTATTATTTAACGCACGTGTTAAGTTGCTGTAATTATTGGATTTTAAAATGCTGCAACATGTTTGGCCTATTAATTGGAAATGTCTTCTTGCACATGTTGCCGCAGTGTTTGCAACAAGGTGGATTCGCATTTGAATGCAATTTTGCGGTAAACAAAGTATAGTTAGAAGTTTTACAAATGTAGAACAGAAATGTGTAAAATATTATTGAATTTTTAATATTAACAATATATTTGTTGGCATGCGATTGTCCTTATATTTTTATGCATATAAGTTGAATTTAGTACTAAGGGGTGTTAATAATAACAATTATCCTGTGTATCCCTATTCCTGTATATTCCCTAAATCAGTTAATTAGATCTATATTTATAAATAAATTGAATTGCAGTTTATTATTATTAAATATAAATTTAAGGAAGTGTAATATCTACGTGATTAAATTAAAGTGGCACTATTCTTATATTCGTATACTGCATAAGACATGTTATTCGATTTAAAATTTATTTGCTGAATATTTTTTTAATACCAACTAACGTATATTTTAAGCATTTTCGTTTTGCACTTGTTTTGGCGAGGAATTATTTTCTTTGTGCTGAAAGCAGCATTTTTAATTCAATGGTCTTCATTCTTTAATTATTTATGACCAAGTTTATGTTTATGAACAGAAATTTCATTCATTACGTAAAATATTATAACGTCGCAATGTCCCATACATCAATAATCGATTGACGAATCTTTGTTGACCGCCCTAAAAACCGGAAATCAGCACGGCTTGCTCCCATTACCAGTGACCTCTTGGCCGAAGTGTGTCCTAACCTACTTCTGCATTTTCGGGTATGACGAAATTTACGACGATGAGACACTCGCATAAAACAAACATCCCAAATATGGTTACGGCATCGTTATCAAAACGTGAAGATCTGCACCAAAATATGAACCTTTCTATGACCACTTCACGACTGTTGCTCTTTTTTGCTCAAACTTAATATATCATGTGCGAACATTTTATCAATTTTTAGTGTTTATTAATTGGCAGGCTGAATGGATTTTTGTAAACTTTCGAGTAAAAGGAGGAAAATGATTTCGATAACATAATTAGCGTTCGAAACAAATCTAATTATATTGTTGTTATTATTACCATTATTAATATTGATATTGTTATTAGTAAAAGCTTCGTAATATAATACTTTTACTTTTCCGATTTGAGAAAGTTTATTAAGCAAAAGTATTAACACGCGGGAAAATATATAGAAAATCATATACTGCAATTCAACTGTCATTTATACTACTCAAATGTGTGATGATAATTTCCAGCATATTACTAAATCTGGGACACGAAACCGCGAATTTTGATGAGTGAGGTGCAAAATACTTCTGCAATTCATAACTTGTGATAATAATATAAATTATATTTATCGATATTTTAATTGAATTAGTTTGAAAAATTGATTTCTATAATTTTATGTTGAATAAGCAGGGGTTAAAGTGATACCAACTAACGTTTCACGGACAAATTAATTTGTATTTTCCATGTGTAGAAAGTAAAACACACGTGTCCGAATGATAAAATTCAATTAGTATAGAAAAACTTGATTTCAATCAGACTTTCGTTTGTTAATATTTTGTACTGAAACTGCGATGAAGGTAAAGTTATGGTGAAGGTAAATTCGTGGTTGTTATGAAAAACAGATGAACAGTTTTGATGCTGAATTTGATTGTTCATGATTTTTTACTTGCTTTTTTATAAACAAATAACCAAGATGCTAGTCTTATATACATATATTTATTCATTAAATATTTATAAATATATAAATTTAAAATATAAATTAATTTTATTTGTTCCATTTTACGAAAAGAAATCCTATGTAAGAATATTCGATTGTTCTTAAATAGATAGGTCTGTGAGTTTACTCAAATCGAATCATTATCAAACATTAAATTGTATCTTAGATTTCAGAATATATTCATTATTAAATAATTACTATGTAAAATAATGTAAATAGCGATTTTGCTGTCTATAATAAATTATTTTGTGGTTCGCGGTAGCTTACACGCACCATCCTGAGATAAACTCATGGCGCCAAACATGCGGCTGACGTAATAAGCCTCATACTACTTGGAATCAGTGGCAGTCGTTACCTCCGACCATTTTTGGCACGTTCCCGATAACACAAAAATTATGATAGATATATAACAAGGAAGCATGTGAGTTTGATTAGCTTTAAAATATTGCATTCATAACATGAGAATAAATAATCTAAAATAAACATATTTTAATTTTTTTAAATATTTAACTACATTGACGATACTGGATCTAGGGCCGTGTTAGTTAGGCATGTCATCAAAATAATTAATTGTCTTGATCGAAATAACGGGGATTCCTTCAGTTTGTTTGTCTAAATTGGAACCAAGAAGTTTGGAAACATTTCGTCTCCAAAATACCTTGCTGGTATATAAGTCGTTTTAATATATATACTCGTGAATCGAGAGAAAAATATCTTTGAGAAGATACATTCCTAAAAATTATATTATGTTTGAATTTTATATTTCTGAAGGAAATTTTAAATTTTCCCCCTGAAAATTTAAAAGTGCGCCATCAAATGACAGTTTTCTGTGTAACTATGTATACATAAGTATTATAATAAATATTTAAAATAGTGCATAAAATAATAAAAATAGAATTATTAAATATTTATTCAGCAATGTTTTATACACTTAAATTAAATATGCATTTTAACGTTCTATAAAAGAAAATTAATTTTCATGATAGAAAGTTTCACGTGAAAAGTTGGACTAATGAACGATTAATCAACTGTTTGCTTCATCGTTGAAAAAGTTCTATTGTCTTATTTGTCTCATTTTATCAAAGAAACGCTCTAGTTTAAAATAATCAATCTCAAGTTTAAATCACTATAATCTATCAGTCCTTCGCATAAAAAATATATAAATTTAGGAAATTTTGTTCTATTTTATTTGTGTATTTTTGCTGAATTTTAAATTCTTTGTAAATACACTAAAATTATTCCTCGATTGAATTTGTATCTTGGAATATAAGTGTTTTCACGCGTAAACGGTTACATTATCGTGTTAACATGAGATTATCATAACGTATACAAATACATTACTCAATTTTTACGACAGTCGATAATAGGATTGATCATATAACATCCTGCGAAGAGGTTTTATGGCGAATTTAAATTTTCCAACACTTTCTAAGGCCAATTTCATTACCTGCAGTGCGAACATCATTACTTAATTATATCAAATTTAACAATATATTAGAATCTTCTATAATTTTGTTAAAATGTTTATTTCGTTATTATTATCGTAAATAAATGATAGCACTTGTATCTAATTCTTGTACTATAATGAAAAAGCTTTCGTAGATTCAAAGAGAATGGTATTTTCACTTAAATAATCACATAAATAGCACAGCAAAACTGACTGTACTGTAAAGTAGGTCGCCAAAATAAAGAATATATAAAAAAACGGGTCATCCCTTCTATTTAACCCCTTATAATTGTAAAAATTAAAATCTTTTAAAAAAGTTAATAATCATGAATAACCAATTTTTCATTTCTAATAATCCTATAAAATATTTTTTTATATATGTTTTTTAAATGTGTGTAAAAGTTTAAATTAATGATAAACCTATTCTAGAAATTCATTTATAATTGAAAAATTGCACTGTGCCCTTCATGAAAGGATAATTTAATGCAATAAATTTAATTATATGTTTTTATGGTGATAGATTAAACAGTAACTATTCATAATAACAAAATATTTTTGTTTCTATTTTTTGAAGTAGCTTCATTTAACATTACCTTAAGGCGTGGAATCAGTAATAATAAATATGGGTTTCTCTTTAAGATTTCTTGATCTGGAGTGCGTTTCTCGAGAATTTAGATTTCAATGAATACAGCGTCATCTATCGTGATTCGAAAATATGTTTCGATAAAACTTATTGCTTTTTATTCTGGAAAAACCAAATTCGCAAATAAAATAGAAGTTTCCATTTAAGATTTCAACATTTTCATTCCACTGATATTTATTAATTGTGAATGTTATAAATATTTACGGGTAAACTTTATATGTTGTAATGTGATAAAATATAATTTTTATCGCACTGTAACATAAGTATTGGAGTTCGAATCTTATTAGCAATTTGAAGACATTATTTATAGCATGATCTGTAATTATGATTTCCTTTGCTTTCGCAGGCAATTAGATATATAAGTTGTTGTTCTTGAGTTTTGTTTGATTTTCTTATCAAACGGCAGTTAACCCAGTTTCAAGGTTTCTACAGATGCAGTTTTTATAGCTTTCTTCTACTTCCCAGAATTACTCCTTTTAAACTACGCAGTTTTTTTCAAATCCTTGTCACGGGATTACTGAGACGTGTAAATATTTAAATATAAAAATGAAAAATAATTATGAAGTCTGAACTTTAATTTTTTGATATAAATTGCTTCTCCTTTCCTCATTTACTCCTTTATTTTATCCCATCTTAGTTTCCAAGATATAATCCTAAATCTTCTCGTTCAACTAACTGTTGCTCAAAAAGATCCATTAATAATTAAAATTCAATTTAATGCACTAAAATAAATAACTATAGTTTACACGTTTATATTGTTGATGCCTTTTATATCTTGTTTACATTTTTTATGTAATTTGTATAATCAGTACTACTTTCTTATTTAATCCAATAAAACCAAATACAGTCAACCAATAAGTGGTGTAAGAAAAAAAAACTGTGCGTAAATTCAAATAGGAGACTACAATTAAGTTGGCAACTTCCAATAGCATACATCGTTGAATCGGAAGCGCGTTCGCTTATCAAGCGTCGCTCTCTTATCAAGCTCTCTTATCGAATACAAAAGCTTAAGACAAAAGTTTATCCAGCAGTTGCAAAACACTGTCAGTTTGTGTGTCACACGTACGTGCCAGTGTGTCGCGCATATCTGGCAGATGTTTCGGATTCGCGCCCTTATCAATGTAATAGACAAAAGCAGACAATGCAATTGGTGCGGAAGTGGGACAAGTGCGCCATAAACGTAAGCAGCTTCGTGAAAATTTGCATAATAAACCTGTTTCTAAACGTCTTTTGAGGTCACGTTCATCATGATATCACTGCCAAGAAAATGATGATTATTATATGATAACAAAAAACTTCTCACTGAGATTCTTCTTGTTTTACTTGATTCCTTCCTTCTGACAGAAATATATTCACACTGTTTTATTGATGCTTTTCAGAATGCAAGAAGATATACAAATGTTACTAAGGTGAATGTCCCACTTTGTAAATAATGTAAGCGTCATGCCATGTGCAATGTATAAAAAAACCAACTTGAGATTAAAAGGATGGAAATTGGAGTTTCGTATAATAGCCTTTATTTTTCTTTTAATTATTCATCCCATGTACAGCGTTTTGTCAGGATGCCTGGTCGAGCCTCGATCGGGCGGATATATTTAAATACAAATCCCATCCATAAATTTATTTCCGTGACCTAAGAAACCAAAACAAAACACCAAATTGTCTTGTTATCAATGAACACATTGCTTTGTTTTCATCATCGCAACCAAATGAAGGAGGGGGCTATATCCCAGTCATTAATTTTGGTCAGTTTGCTATCGGAATCGTTCTTGGAAGGTTCGACCCATGGAAAAATTTTGTTTTTACTGACTTATACTTTAATAATTAAATCAATAATTTAGTTAATATAAAATTGGCAATCAGATCATAATCCGTTTCACTGAATAATAGAAACTTTATGTATTTATTAAAAATTAGCATAAATAATGAATCTTAATAAATCAACATAATTTTCAAAGTTCAGTTTTATCGTGGCATGAACACATTGTAACAAAATTACATTCCTCGTCGTTATCAATGTAAAGTTCTTTCATAATTTCAAGTGGACATGGTCTATTTCGAGGACAACCTGGTAAATATACCACTCGTTCCTGGTGCATGGTCAATATACTTTGACCATCATTTATGCAGCTGAAAAGAAGAATATATACGTATATATGTATGTTCAAATTATATGAGAATAAATCTATTGTATTTCATAAGACTAAAAATAAACTTAGATATTATAAAAATACTTACTCATATAAAATAAAGGCTAGATTAGTAGCAAAAGAGTCAATTAAACTAACACGCCAATTTCTATCGTCTCGGAGTAAGTAAAATGAGTCATGAGTCAAAGGCACCTCATCTTTGGCTATATTCAATAATGCCAGTAATTTTAGAACCGTGCCAGAATGTGTAAAATATAATGTTGTTAACCTACTGGTATTTGATCTATTGAAAAAAAGATTTAAAAAATATATAAAAACTGAAAATAATTATATGCAAATTGAAACGTCATTAAATTATATATAAATCAAGAAAACATGTATATATAAAACAATGAATAAAGATCAAATCTTACTGGAAAAAATTAAACATGTCTGTTAAAGCTGGACACGCTTGTTCATATGTTAATTTATGGCCATATCCATCAATCCAGTAATATCCCATATCTTCCGCATATTCTAATATCTAAAAATATAATACAATAAAATTGCATTAAATTAATTTTATTTTAATTTTTATATTTATAATATTCAGTTGCTTATAATGTAAACTATTTCATTAAATTTCGTTACCTTTAATTGATCGTAAGAAAAAATATCACACCAAGGAGAATTAATTGATTTATTTAAAGCTGTTTCATAGACACACATCATACGTATTAAACGAACATCCTCTGAAAGAAGTTCTTTGTTTTTTAAATTATAAAGATAAAAGATTGCAGGCTATATAAACACAATTTTATATATTTTAATATGAAAATATTGTAACATATATATACTCAGCATATGGAATCCAATAAAATCTAACAAAATTCAATGAAACTCAATATAAATCCCTGTTGAAAAATTCCTCCAACGGATCTGTTTTAGGTTCCTCCGCAGATTCCTCTGGAGATTTCCCCGCCAAATACCTAAACTCAGTAAATTACAACGTAAAAAATGTTTCAATAATTAATTGTGGACACAAACCTTCGTAGTTAAAACGAGAATCATTGTAAAAATATATTTCTACATGTTGGATTTCATTAAATATCATATGCTAGGTAGATATATTATTCTCGTTCATAAATTGTATTCTATAATCATAATGTAAAAGTAAACAAATCTATTAAACTGTAAAAAAAACATTAAAATATGTAATTAAACAAAACTTAATTAATTATATTAAAATAAATATTTTACCATAAAAAACTCTAAACCCAATATTATTTGAAATATTCTTCAGCATTTCGTAGACTATTTTACTTTTCAAAAATGCTGTTTTTTCTTTGTAGGCTTCTGGATTATGATTAATTTCGGTTTGCCATCGTTCACAATACTTATAAAACTGAAAATAAATATGTACATATTTATATAAAAGCAATAAATATACAATTATAACGCTTACAATTTCCAGCAAACAAAAACCATTTTAATTTAAAATTTCAATTGCGTTCTGTGATCCATAGTAAACACTGCAAATGTTGTAAAAGTACACTGTGAAAGTATTTCCTAATAGCAAATAAACAATTTGTAATAGAAATTGAACATATTCTTTGATTTTAGCTCTTTTAGCTCCGTTGCATTTTTTCGAAAAATCATTTCTGAGAAAGTTTAGACCCTTCAAAGGGTAGGCCAAGTGTTGAAAATTACTTCCAAACCCGAGAACACATTTAACGACTGCGCCAAACTTTTGGCATCAGAGGACTGTGTCCGTACCGACAAACTCGGACGCTTGTACCTTTTAGAATTGCACCACGAGAAT
Organism: Leptoteleia sp. ZL-2020; assembly: GCA_022817305.1. Taxonomy (NCBI): domain Eukaryota; kingdom Metazoa; phylum Arthropoda; class Insecta; order Hymenoptera; family Scelionidae; genus Leptoteleia; species Leptoteleia sp. ZL-2020. The sequence goes on along the minus strand of JABFPN010006347.1, from coordinate 2,218 downwards.
TATGAAAACCATTTTCTGGAAAAGTTTCAACCCTCCCCAAGAGTACCACGTACAAAACAACCCCCAAAACGCGATGCCGCAAGCGATTAGAAAGTCAATCAAGTTCGCTGATGTAGAAAATATTCTTTGATATCATTAATGTTAACGAAAGTTTAGATGGCGTAAAAGCATAATTTTATTAGTATTTATAATTGGCGGATATTATAACATTTATACCGGTTTGACATAAATTTATTATTTCATTTAATGCTAATACTAATTAGATCTAATATTTAATTTAACTAATCCTAATCAATTCGGACTATTATTATAGAAATTAGTAAAAATTGTCCTAAAATGTTAAAAAATTAACAATAAAAACAGTCTCTTCTTCTAAAATTAATAATGATTTTTATTTGCTGATTTAATTATGATTCTTTTAATTAAAATACTAACTTACTCTGAGTATCAAAGATTTTTTGTCCGTTGTTCTATATTCAGTTTGATTTATTTCATGGTTTCCAAATAAACCAAATCTGAAGTGTTTGGCACTTTGTTGGGTGCGCGAAGTTGGTGTATAATGAATCTTAAATTAGAAATTTTATCTAATAAAAAATACAGTTTACTTTTATTATAAATTTAAATTAAATGTTAAATATTATGCAAGATTATATTTACCATACTTATTTCCTTATAAAAACACTTACATCATAATTACTTTCAGTATAATTTCCAGGAAAAAGAGATGGAAATCTTTTTTTCATCCTAGTTGCTAAATCAAACATTTCAGTTTCCCCTTCAGTTCCTAGTTGTAAATCAAACTCTTCTGAAATATCCGTTGTCCAATTATAAAATGCAACAGCTAATTCTTTAGTAATCTGGGATTTATTATCTTCATAATTCTGTAATATTATCTTCCTCAATCTTGGTAGATGTTCCAGTAATGCTCTGATATGTTTTCTTTTGGGATACCTTGTACCATGCCTAATTACCATCCAAATTTTCTTCTCTATACAACCTTCATCAACAAATTCAATATTTTTATTTTTGTTCATATAATAAATTGTATATCAACAAGATAAGAGTCTTACCTTCGTAGTTAAAACGAGAATCATTGTAATTAGCAACATATCTATATGGAGTTTTTGTACCAAAGGTACATCCTCTATTGTGAAACTGGTTTAAACAATCGTGTGCATTTGTATTTAATGTGCAAAATAAATACAGAATGCAAATTAATAAATAATAATATGATTTAAATGTGTACTTCATGTTAAATATTATTCGTGTAATTTATTTACATAATGATCTGAAAAAGATAAAGAGAAGTGGTCATAATTTTTTTATCAAAAGAAATAAGAAGTAGAAAAAAAAGCAAAATTTGGTAAAGGTTTACATAATAATAATAATATAATTCATAATAATAATTCCTGTTCCCGAAACATTTTTAGCGCGTTTCATTTGTCGGAACCTATCTAAATATTTAATATAGAATGTATAAATAATAAATAAGTTTTAAATCATTTTATTTTATTAAATAAGTGCACAATATACAATCTATATGAAATATTCAGATCGGTTCCCTTTAGGTTCCAGATATAGGGAACCTGAGAGAACCGACCAATGAAATGCGATATTTTTTTTGAAAAGTTAATATATAAAATGTCTGCTTCGAGGTGTTTTAAAGTAAGATTTATCATAAATAATTATTTATGATCTAAACATAAAAAATGGCTGCGCCAGATTGCTTTACAATGAGTTTTATTATAAATATTTATTTATAACGCAGCCATTTTTTTTATCAACTTTTCTAAAAACACATTTTTGTGCCTGCCGAAAAAAAACAGGAACATAGGGCGTGAGAGGATAATTGTCTTTGTCGTATAGTCCGAATTTGTTTCGTTAGACAGAGACGGATATCCTTTCACACATGTTAACTCTTGTGGCGTATTCGGAAAGTAACATTTACATTACAAATATTTGTAATGTTCATGAAAACGCCGAACGCATGTTCGTAAACTTCTACATTATTTAATAATGTAGATATTTTTCGAACACGCGTTTTTCAATTGCATCCACAACATTTAATAATGTAAATGTTTTTTGAACATGCGTATTAGACAGAACACTATTACAACAAAATAAAATTAGGTCTTGGGTCTTCTTTGTTGACAGTCGAAGCCTTTTCAGCTTATTTGTCAATTTTAAAGCTAAGGTTATAAAGAAAAATTTTTATTTA
>JABFPN010006345.1:0-11699 GCA_022817305.1 Leptoteleia sp. ZL-2020 | reverse complement strand
TCATAGTAACTTGTACAATACTGATAATCTCTTTTAAAATGTATTTTAAATATGCCAAGAATTGTAATTTGTCCCCACTTTTACATTTAGTATAATAATTTTTATCCCAATTTTTTTCTCAGTGTAGTAATTATTACCAAACGTGCGAATTGAAGAGTGCGGATAGAAAGTCGCGACAACAATTTGTTAATCTTTGACTGAAGATAGCGCACGTACTAAACGGTGGGGGAAATTGAATGAGCGAAACGAGAGGAACGAATTTCAATCTTTGTTAACAGGTGCACATAAATGTGTATATATATATATATATATTCGCATGCAATGTATATTCATGTAATCAAGTAATCCGCCATTGCAGCGCACGTAAAGGGTCTTAAATATGAGACATTCGCATGTTGGATTCGCTGTTGAAGCAACAGGCCTTTGCCAAAGTTGTTATCATTCTCATCAGTTTGCATTCAATTAGTACAATGTTCGTGTGTCCTGCACTCGTGTTTCGTCTCAACAAAATACTCTAATAAACGTGTCAATATTATATTGTATCATAAAGCGCAATGCCCACACCTTACTCAAACGGCACTCGGTATTAAACGTAAAAAATTAACAATCGAAGCTCATTATTTTCATTGAAGAATCAGTACGATATAATATATGTAAGTGAAATAAATTCATATCAATCGTGCTTTCTTCTGATAACAATCGAGTTTGTTAGTTTTAAATGTACTTAAACAGAAGATTCGAACAGGCTCAACTAAGGCTTGAATAGAGCAACTGTACTTCTTAATAAGGCCATAATAAGATAGCCAAATCAGGGCCAGTACATGGGTGTAAGACCTGGGATTAATGTGATCCTGGTTGGGTAAATAATTATATCACTGAATATTCATCAAGGCGTGTTCGGACTTTATTATTGATTTTCTACTATTCCTCGTTCAAAACTACCACCATTTCTGTCTTTAAATTTGGAAAACGTTAGCTTTATCAGAACCAAATCATACAACTTCTTGAGTTCTTGAGGAGTTTACTTAATCGGAACCTAGTTAGGGCGTCTTTAGATTATTCTGATTGGGTTTTAAAATCCGTTTGCCTTACCTGGCTAACCTTCCCCAACCCACAGTGTTACATCCACTATTAGGACCAGCCTGATCAGACTAATCCGATCAGGATCTGATCCAAGTACCCTGGATATGTTTTGAGATGAAAGTCTCTACTAGGATTACCCACATTCTAACCAGAATTGGACCCTAAAGTACTTGAGACAAACCCAATTCAATTTCCCTAGTAAAAATTGACCGGGCCCTAACCGGGCATGTAATCGATAACCCGTCAGGGGCCAGGAAGGGTGACGTCATCTTCCCAGGCCCTTGGCTATCCAACCCATTACATGCCCGGATACCTCCCGGTCAATTTTTACTCAGGTTCTACTTGGGACAATTTTACCACCGTAACGGTATTAATCAAACTATTCCCAAATATACTTTATACTGCCAAACGTGAATATCACTTCATTAAAGCATCCGGCAAGTAGCAATATACAAGAAAAAGTGCCCAAACAGACCAATCGCGATAAATTGTGGCCACAATAAATTGTGACGTAAGTCGAACAATTAATTGTTTCCGCGAAAGAAGTAAATTATCGACGACCAGGGCGCGGACGTGACGCTGCAGTGTACACTTCCGGACTGGGCCGACAATTTTATTATCATACGCGTGATCGGGTCGCCGTAGTCGTGTCGTTTGTTGATTCGCAGAAAATGCCGGAAGGGGTTGTCGCTTTTTTTTTTTTGCTCCGCGCTCTCATTTCTTTCCAAATTGATACATAAAAAAGCTCCGTTCGTCCACGACAAGATAAACGACGGAGAGCTTTAAGCCTCGTTCGAGAGATAAATTAGTCCGCCCGATGGGTAGCTCCGGTTTTTAGACACTCGCTAAGGCACGGTTCTACGGCTGCGAGGGAGAGAGAGAGATAGAGAGAGGCGGGCGAGAAGGAGGGAGAACGGTGCGAGACAGAAATAAGACAAAGACGAAGATGGCGATGGGAAGTTTGCGAGGGGGGAAGAGGAAGAGAGCTGGCCGGAATTACGCTCGAAAAGGGCGCTTCCATGAAGTTGCGAACTAACGTCTTCGCTGCAGGGTAAGAGAGACACTTTAAAGAAAGAAGCCTCGCCTTATATTAAGGTCTTTTGGCTTATAGTCAACCGAGATTGCATTTATAGGGAAAACGGACGTGAAAATGGATGATCCTTCAGCCATGTCCGTCAGGAATAAATCGCGCCAGACAATACCGCGGAAATGAATGCGCGCACAAAATACAACAGCACAGTCAAATGATCTTCCTTGCGTATTTGCAAACACACAACCCGGTGCCCTCGACGTTGTTCGTCTTACCCAAACAGTCAACTCTGTTTCTTTCTTTATCAATTAATAACGTCATTTCGTTATCAATATTGTACACGAAAAAAAAATGAAGTGCCATATAAATTTATCTAATCCAAAACACAGTGAAATCCAAGTAGTTTTCGTTGACATATAGAGGTTATGTTGAGTCCCCATAGGATATCAATACAGTTGAATCAACCATACAGTTTATGTAACGTTTAAATATTCATTTTAGTCGATTTAATATCTAGGCCCTTCTGCAAATAGAATAAATTCTTACTAAATTAGTTCAAAATTGCTAGATAAACTCATTAAGTAAAACCATTTCATAGATAGGTAGACAATAAGAATATTAGTAAACGTCCTACAATTTTTACTATCCTGGACACTAATAAATAATGGAACTGAAAAATTAAACGTTTCTAACATTGAGTATACAAAGAAATAATACTAATAATAATATTATTTATTTACATCCAAAGGATATAAAAGTGGATGTAAATATAAAACAAAAACAAGGTCTGTTTACATTTTGTTTTTTGACATTTCACTTGTTCAATACTATTAATAAATATTATAAATCTTGTACTTTTTGGACTTTTGAAATATAAATAATTGCAAGTTACTTCGAAATCGTACTTATAGTTCAATAAGTCACGTGAGTTGAACTGTGCTAAACAGCATTCGAAGCCAAACTGATATTAATAATTTTAGTTTGAAATTGTTGTCGAATTGCATTAAAATGAAGTTACTTGCCATTGCAGTTTGAATTGCATTGGTACAATTGTAACATCAGAGTAATTACCCGAAGACTTGTGTGCAATATAATAGACAAGAAACGTGCAAATTAAACCGGAATAATGATAAAATAACACCGAAATACTGTCCTATAATACAACATGCGAGGAAACACTTTCGATTATAATTTACTTTGAATGAAAATATTCTTTCATTTTTTATTTTTCATTCATCTAAACAACGGCGAGATCATTTTTATCGGGTAACATTTAATAAGCGTCAATAGCCAATGAAGTGAATTAACGGCAATTTATAATCGATAAATACACGAAGCTAAATTGTTCGCCAGATCATATAATGCTTTATTGAATTACCGAAAGCCATAAATAGTCGAACTGACAAATTGAATGAAGTTGTCTTAAACGATTAGGTTTGTTTCTCGACTCAGCTAATCCCAAGTACAAGGTGGAAGACGGTTCGCCGGAACACCATTGTACTTGAAATTCTTGCAAGCTCAGCCTGATGTTTGCATTTTAATTATTCATTTACTAAACTCATTATGAAGGTTGTACTCGTTCTGAGGTTCTGAATATTTCAGGCAAAAGCACAACAAATTGCGCAACAACTTATCATTTATAACATTCAAAAATTTCGCGGTACGTATCTTCATAATGATGTGGTTGTTTTTGTAATGATTAAGAATTCAACAACAACAAATTACTAAAACAAAATAAATATACCAACATAATATCTTTTATATGGTATAGTAAAATTTATTATATCATCTTGTAAAGTTGCCATGATTTATGGTTCTTATTACTATACCGAATATAAACTTTTACTATATCATACATAACATTTTACTGCAATGGTACCATAAAATAGCTGACATTCTAGACAATATCCCTCTAACTCCAGAAGGTATGGTAAATTTCAATACAATTTTTTTCCCAGTTTATACTATGAATATTTATGGATTCAAAAGTATTATTTACTATTACCCAATACGTTATTGAGAATTGGGTAAATCTTCTCATAACAATTCTGAAAGATAACTGCTGAAACATAAATGTCCCATCCACTATAATAGCTCATCATCCAACACACCCTCCATATATTTGCGACCATAAAAACAAACGAATGTATGTTTCTCCACCGATAAGAAATCAATTGACAATGATATCATGAAATTAATCAAAATTATAGCTAACTAATTTGTAACTCGAGTGATTTCAAGATTTAAATATACAGTTATAGTTATAACACAGGTGCAAAGAAATCAGTATCCGAAATCTAACAGCGTCGACAATAGTTTGCCCTAATACAAAAATTCCGGAGAGAAATTTAAATAAAGTAGCGAGTTCAAACAGGAGGTTCGGGAGAATTGCCGGGGGCCGTTGGCATTCTGCGCGCGGCTTCAGGAGCCCGAACAACTAACTCCGCCAGGTATTTGCATATTAATCCTTGGTCACATGCCGCGCTACGACTTACCGTAGTAGTAAGTAGTACTATTACCGTTGCCTCAGATGGTGCACTTTGGGTTAAAGGCCATCTTTAGTGAACTTCACCCGGGACACAAAGGCTATAAAAATGTTTCAAACTCCCACGCAACGTACCAATTTATCAAACGAATGTTTCCTTTTGAGCCGGCTTACACCAACCCTACTTGGCTCGGCTCGTTCGTTTCGAATTTAACACTGCTTTAAAGCAAAATAAAGTGAATTAAGGAAAAATGTATGGGCGGCGTGGTTCTACTATCCCGATACTTTCCGCCATTCTTATGTAATACATTAAATTAAATTCGACAGCTTTCAGATACATTGTATTTAAATTTAATTAACGTTCCAACTCAAACGAAACAAAAGAGAAAGTAACCTGAAATCGATAACTGCAGTATGGAGAATATTTGAGATTACACTCAGAAAAAGAATGGTTACAACTATCCTTAAATCGTGGTTATAATTACCAGAGAAAGACAATTATTTTTTGTTATATTTTAGGTAAGCCATGTGCCTAAAATACTTTCCTATAGGGAAAAAAAGTAATCGCTTTGGTAGGTAAATGTTACATAAACTGTATGGCTGATTCAACTGTATTCTTATCCTATGGGGACCGAACATAACCTCAATATTTCAACGAAAACTACTTGGATTTCACAGTGTTTTGGATTAGATAAATTTGTACGGCTTATTACTTATCCCAATAATGGCCAAACAATATATCTAACTTAAATAGAAATTTAGTAGTGCACTTCATATTTTTATTTCCGTATAGAACATTACCTCCCTTTGATTCATAAGTAAATCACAATGTGATAAAAAAAAATTGTACGAGCATAATTCAACAAAGAAAAACGACAAGACTTTATAGTCAAACGGATATAGACGTAACAAGGTCCATTATGTGGCCACGATAGAGGCTCTGGCATAATACATATCTGGCCGACTTTGAGCAGCCGGACAAAACCGATAGTTTGTAGCGTTTGCAGATTTAACCTAGTCACCGCGGATAGGGACGGCGGCAGTTTGAGTAGTCACAGCCAGACTGAGATAACGTTGGGAACAGATGTCGCTGGCTGGCTCCATCTACAGGCTGGGCCGGCCCCCGCTACAGAGATAGCTACTGTCAGCGCAAAAGAGAGCCTACGCGTACGTAATCCGGCCCGGTTGGCATTGTGCGGCTTTCGGTGTGTGCGCGCACCCGCGCGTCCACGACAGAAGCTCCTTTGTAATGCGCTACTTGGAAACGGGAACGAACCAGCACTACCCGCTTGCCATTATTCCGCTAGATGCCGCAACTAACGTTCAGCCGTCGTTCCTCTAATTTTTCTTTCTCCTCTTTTTTTTCCCCCTACCGAATTCTTATCCGATGCTTTTTGTCAAACCAGCTAATTTCCAAGTTGATAGATTCGCGTTACATTCTTTAAAGGATACTTTATTATTCCTTTTCAACTGATACCTTGGCGCCCAGATAGTGCACTGCTCGATTATATATCAGGCGTTGTTACATGGAAAATATAAGCTGGTTTAGTGTAATGCCTGCGAAGCTACTTTCGTCGTACGCCACTGCAAAACCCGTCTTTAACACTAATGTTCAAATATTAATATTAATGCGGGTAAGTATTAAAATCTCGACATTTTGTTGGGATAAAAATTCCTTTTATAAAGCACGCGAGTACCTACGTAATAAATGTTATTAAATTTAATATAAGTACTGTGGAAATTCTCGTTTCGAGGGCCCGCGTTGAAATTAAGGTGAAATGCCAAAGTTTCCACGGTTATATGTTGAAAAAAATTAGTCAAGTACGCGAAGTTTAATGTACCGGTATAATTAATAATTTCAATGCACGTATTCCAAGAGTTTTCGCGGAGCAAAATGTAAGGTAAAATAATAAATTAAATGACCTTTATCTTTGATTATACCAGCAGGGCTACCAAAGTAAAAATTGAATGGGAATCACCCTGAGTATATTATAGCCCTGTTCCGGTTTTAGAATATGGAAAACCCTAATAAGGGCGTTCACCTCAGGACAGTACCAGGGCTCTATCAGGGAATTGGAGTATAACACCAGGTATCACTTTAGGCCCTGGCATGGATACCATTGTAACCATTTGTAACGTGGTATCCCGACTGGGACCATATTAATACCCGGCGTTAAATCCCCAATCATTGCCCGATCAGGTTATCTGATCTGGTCCAGGTATGGTCGAAACTACGGGCACGCCCAGTTTCATTTTTACTAGAGATATTAAGTAAAATATTATTTGCCTGACCAGGACCACACACATGGGTATAACCCTAGGCGTTATACCCATACGTTGGCCCTGATCTGGGTGTCTTATCAGAACCTGATCAAGAAGTACGGCCTATCCAGGCCATATTTTATCTCGATTGAAATTTCTACTCGATCAACTGCGCTGTTCTTTTAATACTTATTGGCACGTTTGCGTGGCTAAGTTGCACTTGTTTTTTTTTTCAAAGCGTACAAACGACCACCATTCGCAGAAGCGGATGAATTTAATTCGTCACCAGTACGGCGATAAATAAAGAAAATCTATAAATGGAACGGGCGATTAACCGCGGACTGTAAGCCTTGCGAATAGTTGACGTTGGAATCAGACGAAATAGATTAAATATTATCGAATGAGCGGTGGAGGCGAGGAAAATAAACAGAAGTAAATTCGAGAAGAGTCGGGGAGGGGGGTTTGAGCCCTGGGCAGATGCCAGTAATCCTTGCCGGAAGGCTTTCGAGTGCGGATAATATTTAATCTGAAGTATCCTCGGCAACGTTATCCGGAGAGGTCGTGGCGTCTGGCGTCTCAAGTTGCGGCTTCAAAGTTTCGCCCGTTCATTGATATTTATAGTGGCAAACTTGCGCCGCGTCTGACAACGAGCAGCCCACGTATCCGTCAATATAGCGCGGCCGACGAAAGCACACCGACGGATTATGGGGTAACAATCGCACCGAACGACCGGGTTAACCCCAACTTCGACAAACCAACTGCGCATAAATCAATGGCCAACTCCCTGATAAACATTGAAATCTGGCTGAAATAGGGTCCCGGTTGGGCATCCGAGACTCACAATTAAGGCCCGACCAGTCACTCTTAGAAGATAACAATTCCACCCAAAAATTTGCTAGTAAAAATTGACCGGGTGGTAACTAGGCATGTAATGGTTCGCCTGCTAGGGGCCAGGAAGTGACGTCACCGTCCCAGGGCCTAGGCTGGCGAAAACTATTACATGCCTGGTTATCGCCCAGTCAATTTTTACTAGAGTTTGGGCGGGGACCTAGAACGGATATACCATTGGTATATAATTGTGGCATCCCGACTGCAATATCAATACCCGGCGTTACTTCCCCAATCAGTACCCGATCAGGTTATGACCTAGTCCAGGTATGGTCCCAACCGGGTTACCTGTAATAAGCCATGCCAAGGCCACAGAAAGGTCTGATTTGAAACCGGCCACGCCCTGTTTCATTTTTACTAGGGTCTTATTAACTTTACTAGGTATTACTAGATATTTTTTTATTTACTAGGTATTACTAGGGTATATAGCTATGATAATGAAATCGAATCTTTTCTCCCGCACGAGGAGTGTTGCGTTGCCTGAATAACAACGTCGGTGCGCGCTCAATAATCGACAATGTAATTAAGCGCATTTGTTAGAACGGAAATGGCTTTTTCCGTCCGCGATACCAGTCCATAATTCGATAATATAAACGCCTGACAATCGGCATTATTTACCAGGCCAACCCCGCTAATGCATTCCGACTCATTTCTTTTGATTATTAATGAAGGATCCGAATTTGGATTTCAGTCAACGCGCTAATGGAATTTCAGATAAAGTTGCATTAAATTTGCCGCGTTAAGCCGCATTACAAAATCAAATAACCGCCGGTCTGTAATGCAGTTACACTTACATTATGTAAGTGTATTATGTACGCGCGCAATCTCAAGGCGAGCACCATAATTCGTCCTTTCGAATTTGGACTAATGCGTACGTTAATCCCAGTCGGGCTAAAGGGTGAACGCGGCCACAGTTATGAGCGAACAAATGGTCGCGTTCAACTATCTATCCTCACCCCTAACAGGGATGATAAATGAAAGGGACTAGATGTATGAGAAAAGAAAATCTCAAATCTCAACGGAGCTGAAGACCGAAACTGTTTTTAGAACGAAAGAATTGTAAACAAAGAATGTTTGCAAACATTCGAGAGGTCAAGTAAATACAAAACAAATTGTATTGTTTACGTTTGGAAGGTCACTGGAATTGAATACAAAACAAAGACAAATCGAGCGATCCACGATGACAATGGATAAGTGAGAGTTCGATCAAATTTAATCCATCTTCCATCTTCGTGTAATACATTTTGCTTCTAGGATTATTCATAAGAATAGGCAATTTTCGAATTTCAATTTAATTCACCGGGGATAAACGGACATACCTGATGCGACATTTATGCAATTAAATGTTGGCGGGAACCTTGATGAAGTTTCAATTTAAATCATAATAACTGAAAATCTGACGGTTAAATGATAAATGAATTTTATAAAGGGGACAGAGCGTCGGATTAATGAAATGCTATACAGTTGGAACGAGTATGTATGGAAAGTTGTAATAGTTGAATCCTTTTCGAGGCCGGAAGTAAAATATAAATACAGCAGGAATTTCGATTACTATATTTAGGTAACAAATACGTTTTCAAGATACAAAATATAAACAAACCTTGCTTTTATTTTGTATTTACATCCATTCTTATGTCCTTAGGATGTAAATAAACAATATTATTGTTTTTGTTTTATTAATTTAACCTTCCAAATATTTACAAACATTGCATTCTCCTGCTAAATTCAAAACAACGATCCATTCTTCAGTTCCATCATAAGGAATTATTTAAATAAACCAATTTTCTAAAACTTATCTAATATACTGTCCATGAAAATGAGGAACAGTCAAAAAGTGGAAACGGAAATTCTAAAGCTTTATAAGTATAAGTAATAAAATCAATGAACTGAAAGCTCGCAGGGTCAATAAATGGTAAAGACTCGGTTTATCACGCGAAGGTCACGGAATATTACCTGGCCAAAGGTAAACTGATACCCTTTCTGGACTATCCAGTAGGTTCCAGGGTAGTATCCAGACTTTACCGACCTTATTACCGACATTACTTTGTGCTAAGAGCACAGTTACCTTACCGACTCGCGAACAAGGGGGGATTCGCACTTTGCAAAACACAGTACCTTCCTTGCCGACATTCTACGGCCTTGCCCAGTGCTGCCCTCTGGGTCGTTCGAAGGCGCATGCGCGAAAAATTTCGATCGGAACAAAGAAAAGATTACCAGGGCATAAATCGAAGTCTGCGAGAGGAATAAAAAGAGGAAAGTTGGAGTCAAAACTCGTACGATGCACGTGCTCCTCTTCGCCCTTAAAACTTTTCAAAGCAAACGCGCTGATTTCGAGTTTAAAACAGACAGTCGGACAAAGTAAATGGCAAACCTACGAACAAACATTTCGCGAAAGATAGGTTTTTTTTTGGTTCACCTGGATGGTACATTATAAGTCAGTTCAATCTGATGTAACATTTAGATTCAAGTTAACAAAAGTATTTCATCTGGTCCATATAGAATGAATTTTTATGAATATATGATATAAATTAACATTTATATAGAAGAACTATAATTGAATTTAGACTCAAATTAAAAATTATATTTCTAATGTCATTATAATTAAAAAAAAAAGTGGGGGAAACAATTTCTTTATATTCTCAGTATTACTTGGTCTCATTTAAATGAATAAATTCTTATCATCGGTTGTATACCTATTTTTAACCTCTACCTCTAATTGTCGGGTCACTGGTCAAACCCCCTCAAAGAAAAATGTATTAAGATACCGTTAAAGTTAATGAAATGAAAGCGCTAAAAACAAGTTACTAGCAGATTTAATTGAATTATTTATGTAAGGCAGCAATCTTTTTCCCTTTTTTTTTTCTTTAATTTAAGGATTGATTTAATATAAATGTAACGTGTAAACAATTTTATCTCCACTTCGTGACATAGTGTAATAATATTTTATCTAACATTTATCTCAATGTACTTTATATTTGCTATCAATGTTCCCCTTAATTCTATGCCATTTAACCCGCCATTGGAGGAGTTATTTTTATTATACTTGTCGCTTTGCAAGAATCTCACTTCGACTTCTTTTTCCACGGAACGCGGGGTGCTCGCACTTGATTAATGGTGGATTAAAATTGAGTTCATGAATACTTAGTTGATGAATATAGAACTGGGGAACGAAACGTTTTTTGAAATGAAAAATGTCAACAGACGATGTTTGTAAACATTTGGAAGGTCGCGTAAATACAATAAAAATAAATTGTTTACATTTTGAAGGTCATGAAAATGGAGTTTTAAATATAAAACAACAAATTTTGTTGACAGTTTGTAATTTAAAAATTATGAATATTTCGAATTACGCTCCCCCTGTACCTATTCTTTATTTTAAGTCTCGCGCACTTTTTCCATTTCTTTTTCTAGCTTCAAAACGAACTCCAGATTAACTTCACGCAAGGAGCGGTCACGAGCAATAGCGTGTCGAGTCAGCATTGCGGAAATCGTCTAACAGACGAGAAGAACGTGGCGCGTGCTTTTGACACTTGCTATACTAATAATTGAAGTGAAATTCCTGGACTTATAATATTCGAAACAATAACATTTTAGGGGCATGATTTGTTTCCGATTTTAAACGTCGCTATTCGTATCTCATATTCCCGATACAAATTGCGGCTCATCTACTTGCTAATAAAACGAAATAGATTTCATTTGTTTGATAGATAGGAAATAAATTGAAATTGTCCAATTATGAGTCTCTTTTTTGTTTAACCCTTTATTCACCCTACTGCTTTGACATGTGTGTGTGTTAGAGGTTAGGTCAAGTTAGCGACAGTACTGTGTATGACTATTGTGGCACCCAGTACTTATATTTTTTTAATCATTTCTTCTAATAAAATAAAAATGAACACAAAATACCGAAAATGTTATTCAAATATTTTTAACTATTAATTATACTTATTGAAG
>JABFPN010006344.1:0-11703 GCA_022817305.1 Leptoteleia sp. ZL-2020 | reverse complement strand
AAAAAAATTAAATTATTAATATTATTAAATACTATATTTTTAACGTCTGTTAATGTTATTATTTATTCTCGCTATTTTTTCTCGACCGTAAATTTTAATACAACAGACTAACATTATGATAATTAATCAGATTGACGTTTCGACCATATTTGTGGTCATTTTTCAAAATCTATAATAACACTCGAGTTGAAGTCATCATTCTCACATTTTTGCAACTCTTGTGTTTTGTCATGAACCAGTAGATCTCCTTATACATGATTCCAGTACTGTGCCAACGGTCGTCGGTCTAATTATAACCAGCGGTCATATGTAATAATGGCCAAGTACAGTTTTGTTCGCTAATATGTACTGTCACAGTACATTATACCAACGGTTTTCGCCAGTACTGTGCCAGATCTTAGCCGATTGTCACCACTGGGATATTACCGACTTTTCTACATGGGTTGGGTATTGTCCAATTCAAAATATTTGTGAAAGTTCGTTGAACAAAATGAAAGAACCTGATTCACTAACCGAGAAATATAAATGGCTTTTATGGAGCAAATAAGCAAAACTAAACCAAAGCTACAATGAATTAAATTTAAAGCGTGTTCCAAAACTGGCCGCTGGTACTGCGTTAGTGAGACAAACATATAAACATTAATAAGCCAGAAGAGGATGCACAATACTGTCAGTCATGTTCGGAACGCGGCCTATATATTTGACGGTTCGCCAAAAGGGAAAATACATCGAGTCGACTAAGTCACTCTCAACTTTTGACGATTGCAACGCCATCACAATTTGCACAGCGAACTACGATTTGTACAATGTTTAATCTAAGAAATTTAGCGAAGTCCGCAGACCCTGAAGCGCGTGGGCGGAAGAGACCTCCACGTGTTTTTCACCGGGCGGCAGTTCACGCATGCCGTGTTCAACCCTCTTCTCCGGAAAGAGAAAAAAAAATAAAGAAAAAAAGATAAAGAAAAAAAGAGACGAAAGTCCCACTTGGAGCACCCTCGCACGCGCCCGGGAGAGCTGTGTATCTCAGTTGTCATTCACAGCTTAACCCAAATACTTTTTCGCCCGGGCAAAGTGGACGTATCGGCGACTAGCCGTAATACGCCGAATAGTTTATGCGCGTGACAATATTGATTGATAAATCATCTGTTTACGTCGCGGTTGATCATTAATTATGGAGCGGGGATTATTATCGATTGGCCATAATTCGGCCATAATTTATGACGCTTGATTGTTTACGCCGATCGACGATAAAGTAAAGGGATTGTGAATTTGGAAATGGAGCTGAAAAATGACTCGTTATCAAAAGAAAACGAAATATAAACATACTTTGTTTCTGTTTACTATTTACATCCACTTTTATATCCTTTGGATGTAAATAAATAATGGGACCGATGAGTAAACAATCTTTGTTTTTGTTTTAAACGCATAAAAGGCGATTTAGAAACAAAACAATAACAATAACAAACATTGTTGTTGTTTTTATTTTGTTAATTCGACCTTTCGCGTATAAACAACAGAATTAGTTTACATTTTTAATTTGAAAACGTTTCATTTTTTGATCAAGGGATGGAACCGTTACCTCAGGACTCTGGCATTAAATCGAAGGAACCTCCTATAAATGGAGTATTCATTTATTTATTTACTACTTCATGGTTCTCATTTAAACGTATATTTAGCTACTTCTTTCTGGTTTTAAGCAAACTTTCTTGCACGTAAATGATACTTAGAAAAATGCAATTACAAAAAAATCGTGTCGCAAATGAAATTGAGGAGGAATTGAGATGCGAATTTATCGAGCTCCTGATAGGAATACCTAATTTTCCTAAGCAGGTTTTCAGTTATCGTCGGGGTGGAAATTCGTTTAGGGGATCTCTTCAAGTTTATAATACTCTAGCCGCGCACACAGATATTGTTGAAGTAGACCTATTCACAATCTTAGAGGATTCAACTTCACCGAAACGAGGTTCCATTGTACGACTCTCGAGTTGAAAAGATAACTTCATTTCAACCGAATTTACAATTAATTGTCAACGCCGGGGCTATTGTTTGTGCAAAACAATCGCATAAGCGATATACGGCAAATTGTTTTTCACGACCGAAATATCCGTACGATCAATCAAATGCCAATGCTTGTTTCACATTTAATCCCACGGAATTGTTACAAAGTGGAACAACTGTCATTTATAAATTGAGGTAAAATATGAGAAATAAGGAATTCCGTAAACAGAGCCATTAAAGATAGTTAAAACGATAGCTATTAATAAGACGACGGCAATAATAATGATGAAAGTAATGACATGCGATATTAAGCAACGGAACAAATAAAAATACGTTATGAATTTTTCAACTTTATTAACAAACAATAAATTTGAATAGATAAGGTTATAGTATTTGATTTACGATGATTTCCTTGAGCTAGTCAAAGCGGATTTATGCGTTTAAAATGCCACGATATAAAAATATTAATATAATTATATAAAATGAACAATAAATTATTCAATTACGTAAGGCGCATCGATTTTCCGTAATAACGAGGCAAGAAAGTCAAAGGTTAATCAAAAATCTAAAAGGAAAACCTTATATATACGTCCCTAGTAGAATTCCATGGTGATATACTAGTTTAGTGGTACGGTCCGCATGTGGATATCACATATACGGCCCTATTTAGGGTTGCCGTATCAGGGCCATACCAGGTTCCTATTAGAAAAATATGAGAAATACTTTTCTATAAGGGTCAGATCAGGTTTTTATATCTGTAAAATGTATATAAAAACGATCAGCACTTTCATTGAAATATAAAGTGTTTAACAGTGTATTCGCAGTTAAATTATGGGATCGTCCCCCCACCCCCCACCCCTTGCCATGTCTAGGCAATTTTAATTTCCAATCTCAACCGAACTACACCTGATCGGCGAAAAAAAAAAGCAGCCCGATTGGAACACTTGAAAATCTGTCAAAAGCCACCGAAAGTGAGCGGTCTGAAATAGCACGGGAAGCTTGGATTTTCGCAGGACCCTCGAGCGCGCATGAAATAAAAAATACATAACTCCTCTCAGGAGACCTTAAAACGTACGCACACCACGTGCTCGCAGCGTAAGTTTGCGGGGCATCGATCGGTGCCGTTCGTTCAAACGCTTCGCGCTCATTTTGCTGCGTAAAGTACACCGAGAGACCTTTCCTCTCGAAGGTACATCGAGAATAAAACAGCAAGTGGAATAACGATTTGAAAAATCAACCAGTTTCACCATCTCGGATTATATAAATTTTCCGTGTCATTTTTCATAAAACTTTTTTTCAATTATTCATTTTCATGACAGTAGAAACTCGAAATTGAAGACAAAATTGAAGCCTGGTTCATTTTACAATTAAGTTTAAGGTTTTATGAAACTCTAATTAATTAAATTATATTACTGCGTTGTGAAATTAAAATTTTAAGTTTCTAGGGAAGTTAATACAAAATTATTTTATTTTCTGTCTATACACTGAGAAAAAGAATATATTAATTTTTCGTATATAGTTAGGAAACTGAGACTATACGGAAAGTATAAGAAATTTTCAAATAAAATGTATGAAAGCTTAGCATTAAGTATGCGAAAAGGAAACATAATTATATAAAGTAGTGTAATATATGTGCTAAGTTTTCTTATATTTAATTTGAAAATTTCTTATACACTACATATAGTTTCAGTTTCCTATTTATATACGAAAATTTAACATATTTTTTTTCTCAGTGTATCGACTATATATGGCCATATATCGACCATTTTAGTTTCATTTTTACTAGGGTTTTTCTGAGTGCAAACAAATATTAATTTTCATTTCATTGCAATAATATAACTGTTACATAAACTATGTTATTTAGTATATTGCTTTGATAAAATGTGACATTTTTAAAGAAATATTTCAATACGTATAACAATATTTACATTGCGTTAATTTTATTATAATTATAACAATAAAAATACCTTTGGGAAAACTTCATCAAAGGGATCTACTTTTTCTGTATTTCTATTTGAAATCTTTTGACCAAATTCTAGAAAGACTCCGCCCAGGAATATATTGGTCAAATAAACTTGTACTAAGACATTGATGAAATTGAGAGCTTCGCAAAGCACAAGATAATACGCCCATGGTCTGTTCAAGTGTAGTCGATTGACAAACGCCGTTCGAATTTGTCGTATTTCGTCATCGCGATCCGCTTTAGAAGGTATAACGGTGCCGTGATCTGTTTGAAGTTTGTTTTCTTCCAGCGCAAGATAAGCCAAACGTAATCCTGAAACCAATACTTTTAACCGGCCGCCTGAAAAAGATACGACAAAGGAATTATAATGAAACGACCGTTACAAATTTATATAACGTAAATGTCTTTATTGTCTTATAAGCGAAACAGAAGATGCACGAGCAGATGAGTTGAATCAACAAATATTTTCAGCGAATATAATACATATATAAATATGCTACACGTATACTTCTTAGAATAAGAAAGAAAGTAATAATGATCTTAAAAATAATCTTGAAAAATGTTGAGAAAAATTTTATGTTAGTTTATTATTAAAAATTCCCTAGTAAAAATAAAACATGTATGATCCGTATATGGTCCATATATGTTTTAATAACTTCATATAAGGAAATAAAAATTCATATATGTTTTTCTTTAATCCATATACGATCATATACGACCATATATGCTCGATATAAGGCCATAATTAATTTCCATACGAGAAAATTATTAAAAGCATATGTGTCTAGAATATTACATCAACATTGTCATATATCGACGATATATGACCATATATAGAATAAGGATCAACACATGTATTTTTTATTTCTTTATATGAAATTGTTAAAACATATATGTTTCACTTTTACTACGGTTATTTAAAACAATACAACAACGATTAATTGTTTAATTGCTAAAGAAATAAACGGATAGAAATAACAATTTTAAATACACTCAGAAAGAAATATACTCACTTTAAAAAAACTGTAAAAAAAAATTTTCCTATCAAAACTAATAGAAAATCAATTAAAAATAAGAATATTCAGTTAGTATACAATAAATTCAAGTTTTTATATTAAAAGGCAATTAATTTTATAACAAATCTTATTTCAGATAGTATTGACCAGATTTCTATTTATTATAAGAATATGTCTATTTGTAAATACACACGCTTCGTTTAGCTGTCATCTTTGCATTTTTGTTTCTGTCTGTGTTCCATCCGTGTTAAATTATTTACGTTCGGTCAGTGTTGTTTAACCCTTAGAGGACCCGCAGTTGAGAAATTTTAAAAAATCGTTTTTCCTATAGAAAAGTCATCTGAAGCATATATCAAAGGACAGAATAAATGTCAAATATTTGGAGATCAGTGACCTTGCGCCGTATGGCGTATCCCAGTCCTCTAAGCGTTAATTAATTATATTGTGTTTGCAAATTTCAAGACAAATTTGTGTTTGCAACAATTAAAGAGATGATACTTACTTTAAAATATACATATTTTGATATGTAGTGTGGATATGTATAAATGTATACTGAGAGAAATTTACAAAGTTATCAGAACTAAACTTGTACAGTTGTGACATCTTTAGTTGCAATGACTGTAGATATAGTTGTAACAAATGAAGACTGTAGTAATAAGAACTATTTCCACCACAACTCTATTTTATAGTTGGTTTTGGCGTCAGCTAATAAAAATGCAGTTGCGCTAAATGCAGTGACATATTTGATTGCTATGGTGCCCTAGGCTCGTGTTGATAACTGCCTTTTTATAACGTCAAAGTTACATTATCTTTCAAATTTGATCGTACCCCAATTGTTGCCACGCCAGGCACGGACCTTGCGAGCCTTATTCTACTGGGTAAATATAGAAATAAAGTTTCAACAACAATATCAGAACAAAGCTTACAGCCTAACCTCCAAAACAACCTCAAGAACAAAAAAAATAAAATTTATATAATAAAAATTGCACTAGACTTGGCATCAAAAACAGTATAAATTACTAAAATTATACCTTAAAACATTTGCGTTAAAAAACATTAATTATGTTTCATTATGTAGTTATAATTCTACTTTATAGCTGACTCAAATTGAAATACTTATTCCACGAAGTGAACTGCACCATTGTTGACTCTAAAACTAACTTTATTCTTGTAGTTACAATAACCGAAAATTTTTCTCAGTTTCTATATACTTAATGCAATTGTTAGGTTAAATTTGTATCATCTTTTTTGTTGAATTTTTTTAAACTGAATATTTTTATTCTTTTCTTGAAAAAAAATCCGTTTAATATACATGGAATTATTCTTTACATAAATATGTATGGGTATGTGTGTGTGTGTGTGTATGACTAAGTGCAAGCATTCTGGTTCTCCTGCCCAAGGAGCATTTGGCCTTGGCCTTTGTACTCCATTTTCCTTGCACTTAACCCAATATGTCGGATTTAATCCCGGCCCTCTCCATAAAGTAGAGGAGCTGGTTTGGGCCGACATTCACAAAATCCTCAGGTTCTAACATAGCCGAACCCAAGTATTTCATTCTTTCCGTTACAAATCTGTCACATCTGCACAGAACATATACTCCACACCATCTGCAAAGGTCATTTTTTTGTTTTTCCCTTTTTGTGGAGATGACATCCAAATTTGCAGTGTCCAGTTATGAGAGATATAACCTCTCTTGCCCTGGTTCTGCTCATTTTCCACAATTTAGCAGCCATGATATCTGCTTTTTGCCCTAAGAGTTCTTTGGTCCATCTACAACCGTCATAATATCGTCTGTTGTTACCCTGAATTCTTTTCAATTTCCCATTTATGTTTTATGCCTTCCCCATAGGGAATGCCGACTTGTTGTACTTTACCAAGTCCTTTAGCTCCATCCTTCTCTAGGATGTCTACTAATTCGTTTCCTTTGAATCCCCGGTGTCCAGGGATCCAAAAGGGTCTAACTTTGTTCTTCCTTCCGGCTAGTTCATTTAAGAGTCCCGAGGTCCTCTCCACTAGCCTCGATCTCCTGGTACAAGCTGTCAGTGCCTTAATAGCTGCCTGACTGTCTGAACATATGTTAATGCATTGCCCAGTTACGTTCTTATTAATCAACACTTCTGCACATTTCCCAATGGCTAAGGTCTCTGTCTGGAATACCGTGTTGTACTGCCCCAGAGAGCATACATATCTGTCCGCCCTTCCGGGTCCACACACTCCGTCTCCAACTCCAGTTATAGTCTTAGACCCATCAGTGTACCATGTGCATCCGTTTCTTTAGCCCAAGCCCTTATTCCAATCCTCCCTGTCCGGTATACAGATCCCAAATCTGTTGCCGAAGTTATATTGAGAATTACATCTATCTTGTGTCGATTTATATTTTTCTCCTGAAAGCAGAAAGCTTTCTATCGTCCTGTGCCCTATGTTACCAGGTTTCCAGTAACCCAGGCATCTTAGTCTATGTGCTGTCCTAGCTGCCGCTCCCACAATACTCAGTTTCAGATCCTGAACCCCAAGTATCTTTGTGAGAGCGGCAGTAGGAGTGCTCCTTTGTATCCGAAAAGCCCCCCTCAGGATTATCGCCTGGACATGCCCAAGCAACATTCCCGTGGTCTTTAGTTCCGTTCTCCTCCACCATACAACTGCCGAGTATGTCAACCTCGGCATCAGTATGGCAGTATATATCCTACATAAATATATACTTTATATGAATTATTTATTCTTATTATAAATAGAAATTTGTTTTGTCCATATAATGAATGGAAGTCCTATTTAATATAAGAATATTCTATTACTCTTAAAGAGACAGTTTTATGAGCGTATGTTACGTTTAGTTCGAGCAAATAAATTGCAACTACTGAATTTTTAATCAACCAAACTGAGTAATTTTTGTCGAAACAATAAACAATAAATTTAATGTCGATTTAAACTTTATGGGTGTAAAATTTAATCAAACAGAACGATTGTAAGCAATAAAATGCTGATTATGTAATAAATGCTAACTCTAATGTACATAAATTTTAAATTAATGAAGGCATTTGTGTGAATGTGACGAATAAAAGGGATTATAATTAATACAACTTTTGTAGTTACTGCAAACCTTAGATCAAATTGTTGTTACTATGTAAATAATGAAATTGTTAATTTCAATGGAAAATATGTCAGTTATCGTAATTGAACATTTTACCATTTTACTAGTACAATTCTTTTATAAAAACTATTAGGACCTTGAATTAGTTCTCGCTGTTTTTTTACAAAATAGAAACTTTATATGAAATATAAGGAACAAAAACATTTCATTTAAAGTATTGCCCATCACTAGAGACCACTTTCTGGCAGTATATGAATCCCAAGTCGGAAAAACGACATGTCTTTTAAGGCTATATAAAAAAAAAAAGCGCTGGTCAGCTAGGCCATGTGCCATCGAATGGAATAGATGAAAATCGAAAGGGGCTATGTCAGGTGAATACGGCGGGTGGGATAGAATTTCCCATTTAAGCGTTTCCAGGTACGTTTTCACTGGTTTTGCAAGAAGAGGAAGAGCGTTGTCATGTAACAAAATCACTTTGTCGTGTCTCTGCGCGTATAACGGCCGTTTTTCTTTTAGGGCTCGACTCAAATGCATCAATTGAAGTCGATAGCAATTCCCCGTGATAGTCTCGTCCGGTTTAAGCAGTTCATAATAAATTACACCCTGCTGATCCCACCAAATACAGAGAAGAAGCTTCGAACCGTGGATATTTGGTTTTGTGGACGGTGTAGATGCATGACCGGGCTTACCCTACGATTTTCTACGCTTTGGATTATCGTAGTGTATTCAATTTTCATCGCCAGTCACAATAAGGTGCAAAAAACCTTTTATTTTCTGCCGTTGAAACAGTAGTTGACATGTGCCAAAATGCCGTTCGACGTCTCTTGGCTTCAATTTATACGGTACCCAATGTCCTTGATTCTGGATCATTCTTGACCTTTTTAAACGTTTTGAAACAGTTGTCTCATCAACTTGTAATGTTTTTCCAAGTTCTGTTAGCGTTTGAGATGGGTCTTCATCGAATAATTTTTTTAATTCTTTGTGTTCAAATTTTGAAGAAGTGCGCCAGAACGTTCATTATCCTCAAGTACAAAATCATTGTTTGAAGCGTCGAAACCAGTCTCTGCATGTCGTATCCGACAGTGCATTGCCACCATAAGTCTTAACAAGAATTCTATGTGCTTCAGCTGCAGATTACTTTTGAATAAAGTAGTGCAATAAAATTCTTCGCAAATACACTGTAAAAAATGCTATGCTGAATTAACTAAAATCGAGTTGAATCAACTCGTTTTCTGAGTCAAATATGATCAAGTTTATTTATAATTTGACACAGCTCATTTTATTAATACAAATAAACAATCTTTTGAGTTGAATTAACTCTGTGTATAATTGGCAAGGAAAAATATTTTATAAAAAAATCTTTTTATAATTTCGCCTTGGCTAGGATTTGAACTCAGTGGGAGATATTTTAACATGGAGTTAAAACTTAAACCACTGCGCCAACGTCACTGTTTCGTAACGTGAGATATAGAACGCCTGTCATTTCACTAATTTCAATCATTCAATTTAAATATCGAGTAAGTTCAACTATATAAATATGGGAGATTTAACTCGAATATGGTTGTTTCATGAATGCCATCATCAACTCTACCATCGAGTTGGAAGCACTCAACAATTTTTTTTCAGTGTACACTTTATTCGGCACAAAACTAGACAGGATTGTCTCCCTCTAGACGACAATATAGTCCCTCGGAGCGCGTCCGGGTTGTGTTGGGCATTCAAATTTTCGCCCATAACTCTGAAAATATCAACTTTAGAGATATACTCCAAAGGACCAAAATTACACCTTACGATATCCTGGACCTATGTGGTTAGTTTATTTAGATTTTAAAGAAATAAATTTCTTGATGGGTAAAAATGTCACTTTTTCGCAAATAACTGTAAAACGGTAGCCAAAACCAAATTTGTTCTGTATAATCGTATTCAGCGTAAAAAAATACATAGAGAACTTTTATTACATTGTTTGGAAGTGCCGGGTTTGTCTCCCTGTAGAAGATAATATAGTCCTACGGCACATTGGGTAATGCTAATGTCGACGGTGGTTATGTACAGAGCAGTAATACTCTGTAGAACCCCTCACCAGCCCCATGTTATGGTACATGAAATCAATGTATTTTATCACACTGAATACGATTATGCAGACAAATTTTGGTTTTGGCTGACCGTTTTACAGTTATTTGCGAAAAAGTGCCGTTTTTACACATCAAGAAATTTATTTCTTTAAAATCTAACTAAACTAACCACATAGGTCCAGAACATCGTAAGGAGCAATTTTGGCCCTTTGGAACATATCTCTAAAGTTGATATTTTCAGAGTTATTGACGAAACCTTGAACGCCCAACTCAACCCGGACGCGCTCCGAGGGACTATATTGTCGTCCACAGGGAGACAATCTCCACACTTCCAAACAATATAACACATGTTTACCGTGTATTTTTTTCTGCTGATTACGATTATGCAAAAAGAAATTAGTTTTCGATGACCGTTTCAAAGTTATTTGCGAAAAACTTATATTTTTACCGTTTTTTGGCCATAACTTTTGAACGGTAAGAGAGCGCCAACATTTTTTTTGAGATTCGTAATCAGCGCAAAAAAATACATCGATTTCATGTATTTTTTACCCATCTTAGAGGGGGGGGGGGAATTCCGAATAATTACCAAATTACTTTGTTTGCACTAAAGAGAAATATCATACACTGAAATTTAAGGATAGATACAGTACTTCCTTGCATGTGCGTTACCATTCGAAATTCCATGCACGGAATATTGCTACTGCCACCTTTGAAGAAACAGCGAGAACTTATTCAAGGTCCTAATATTATTACAATAATTTACATGAAAATGGCCAAGAAATTATGCTAGCGCTTGGTAGGTATTTATTATTGTCCCTGTAAAAATTGAACATCTTTGGACATAGATGTTTGTTTTTTTTAAATTCATATATCGTAATAATTGATTTCAACGTAAGGATATTATTAAAAACGTACGTGGTTGGATTATCATATCAATTATTATCATATACCGACCATTTATATTTGTCCACATATGAGTCTTTTGTTTTCTTATATAATATTGTTAAAATACATACGGACCAAATATGAACTGTATTTGTTTTTTCTTAAATCATATATGACAATATATATTGCTGAAATATTGTTGATATATGAAGATACCTACGTGGAAATTTTCATACGGACCAACACTGGCACAGTACCAACGCCAGGGTTGCTAATACGGGTGTCGGTACTGAGTCAGTACACGGCGAAAAAAGTTTGTAGAAAAATTATTCAGATGTCGAAAAAATTTATCAAACTGTATGAGAAAATAGTGACGAAGCAATAAATGTAATAAGAATTATCAAACAGTTTGTTATAAACCTTAACCAAACTTCTTGATCATTTTTATCAAACTACATAATATTTTTTACCGAAATGTCACAAACTTTTAAAAAAGGAAAAATCTCCTTGACTTCATGTTTTTTTTTGTTTATTCTACAACACGTAGAAACAACACAACATTTAACAACTTATTATTTAACCTAACAGCAACACCACACTTTACCTTCTTCTCCGTCATATACACCATACGAGTATTTTCTACTCGCTTTATGCCTATTATACGAGTAAAGTAAAAGTGAC
>JABFPN010006343.1:0-11704 GCA_022817305.1 Leptoteleia sp. ZL-2020 | reverse complement strand
CATTAGTACGAAATTCACGTGAAGTACAATCAGAGCAAATTTGTAATTCGAGTTATTGTTTAAATGTATATGACCGGTCTTCACAAGACACAAAGAAAAGTTTATTGTAATAAATAATGTCGTTAATAAAGATGGTACGAGTGTGCTGTGTTAAAAATTGTACCTCATCCTGGTGCAGGCACGGAGTTGATGTTTTGCAACTTTTAGAATTGACTGTACAACAAAGACAGGTTCTCCCGCGACATGCGTTCTCACTCGGCTCGTTTCTGTCGCGCCAGTGCACGTTCCAGTATTACTATATTTCAGTGGACCGGAGCCGTATGACTTGTGTTCGCCTTTTGTGTCGTCATGGTGGCGCGGCCGCGAGGTGCCGAATCGCCACCCCGCGAGTGATAGTGTGTGCCGACCCGGCTCCCCGGGGAGTCCGCGACCGGGTTTAGGGCCCCGCGGTGCGGAGAGCCGCTCTCTCTCGCACCGCGGCAGAGTAGCGTGGATGAATGAGTGTGTTTGTGTGCGTGACCGTGGAGCGTGTTTGTTGTTTGTTTTTGTATCGCCGGCGAATGTTGTGAATGTAGGATGTGTGCGTTGAATGAGTGAGTTTTGAGTGAGAAATTTTCGGCCCGTGAGTGGGACTGCGACAGCGATATTCTCGTCCCACTCACGGGCAAAATAACTTGTAATTTCAGGAATCATTTTCCGTTTCATTTTGCGATTTGTTTGGCGTTCTGCCACGGAGGGCAGATGATGAATAAAACTTATATTTTTCTCTTTAACAATGAAAAGTGTCGTTTTGTTTTATTTGATTGCCCTGCCCCTACCCCGTCACCTGCACGCGAAACTCCTTTGGCCGTTTCTGGTCAAAACGGCCTGGCGCTCAGCAAAAGTGGGCCGAGAGAAGGCCGGGCGAATACCGGCGTGCCCCGGGAGTCCCTGTCCGTCGGGCTCCCGCGGACGCCGCGTTACAATATATATATATATATATATATACACATATGTAATTATATTATTATTATAGGATTATACAATAAAAAAATACAATTATTTCAATTATATATAAATACTAAATAACAAATAAAATAAATTAATTTATTGCATAATATGAAGTAATTATTCAATATTAAATAATATCTCAGAAATGTGCTATGAATGACAGTTTTAAATAATTTGGTATGGGAATTATTTTCTTATGAAATAATAAAATATAGAAATATTATTTTAATATCCCAGAAATATTTTTTTATTTTTTTTTTAGTTCTTTTAAAGTAAATATTTATAGTAACTAATTTTTTCTAAATCCAATTAATTTATTTATTATAAATTAAATTTGCTTTAAACTTCCTAAATGTGTACCAAAAACATTTAAATAATATTCCAGGGATATAATATGAAGCATTATTATTTATTAGAAAATTAATTCATTATTACGTATTAGAAAATATTATATGCAGAAAAAAAAATTTCACGAATATTACAATAGATCCTTATTTTAATTATATTTTAAAATTATAAAAACAAAAAGGATGTGTTGTCGTATCCATGAAATCAAAACATTGTTTGATTTTCAGAATAATTCTCCTGATGTCCAGAGAACAAATAGCGATATTTTCAAATATGTATTTGAAAGCGCTTTTGTTCACATAAATGAAGGAGAATATAATTCAAGTTGGCTAAAACGCTGAAGCGCCATCAAAATTCGTACAGCGAACTACGATTTGTACAACTTTCGATCTAAGAAATTTAGCGCAGTCTACAGATACTGGGGAACTCGGAGGGCTCAAGCGGCGACCGGCTAGTCGCGAACTCCGCAGAGCGGACGCCCCGAACCAATCACGAGCCTCGCGAGTGTCTCCGCGCCAATGAGCGACGACACGTGTTGAAGGATACGAAGCGACAAAAGTTAAACGACCCAAGTAGAAATTTGCCCGAGCAAACCATAAAAATGGTTGGGTCCTTATCGGGTATCTACCGGGGAACTCCTTAATGGTTTACCACAATAGAACCCGAGTTGACCCCGCCAGAGCTTTAAACGGATGAGCCCTTACTGGGTTAGAATAAGGCAAAACTTACTGGGCCCCGATAGGGTACTTATAGGGTTCGGCCCTACGGACTTCAATTGGGTAAAACTTACTGGGCCCCGATTGGGTATTTACCGGGCACGCCCCTACGGGCTTCAATTGGGTAAAACTTGCTGGTGCCCAACAACCGTAGAATAATATAATGTATTAAAAAAACAAATACAGTGAGAAAAAATACCAAATTTACTAAGTTTTCACTAAAAGTATTAATTGTAGCTTAATTAAAAATTATTACTATTTTCTTATAAAATTTAAATATTGCTCAAAACTCAAAAAGAAATTAAAAAAAATCATTTGATTTCATAATAAATATGCTTCGTAACGTCATATTTTTTCTAAGCGATTTGATCGTTTTAAGAATATTGTGCAAGAGTGGGAAAAATAATTTTCGAATTCCTGTAATCGCGAAAAATAGATTAGATTGGAACGAGCGCTCGCACAAAATACAAAATTCATATGTCTTGACTGGAGAGAAAATTCGAGGCCACGCTGTGCCGAACGAGTCTCTGTATTGGCCAAACAGTGCAAAAGAAACCCAAAAATGTCTTTTGGACCTCGAGAAGACTGGATTGAACGACACCCTGAACTATCGGCGACCAGCTGAGGGGACTAAATTCAACAGCGACTTCGCGCTTGAACTCTCGCTCCTTCTCGTGCACATTACTGCGCTCTTAAGAAAGTAAGGCGACCAAAATACTTCTTTCTCCCTGTTGTTTCTCTGATTTTTGTAATTTACTCTCGGCGAAATTTCGTATGTTTTTTTATTTAAAAAACGGAATTCCCTGTCGTGTGAGCGAAAGCAAATTAGGTGAATTTACGCGCGCGTCGATCGACAGCGATAATTGAATAAGTGGCCATTTTCTTCATTTTCTTTTATTATTGAATTAGTGGCCGACTTCTTTATTATTATTTTTTATTATTTTCTATGTAAATTGAGAAAAATGTGAGAATATATTATATTTTTTTTGGTTGAGTTTAAACGAGTATATTTAATTTCTCCTATCTCATTAATTTATGTTTGGGAAACGATGCCGACAACCGCGACCGGTGACAAAAATAAATATTGTTTGTGGTAAGTCTAAATATCTACTTCGCTATCGAACAAATATCTAATTTTAAATATAGTTTTCAAGCGCGAAGACCAACCTTTAATGGACAGAAATTACAACAGCTTCAAAATTATTAGGGTTCGATAGCGCAGTCAGTAGGAGCGTTAGGTTATTGCGGCGTTAGCGTTAAATGCGAGGTTCGATTCTTAACGATGTGCGAATTATTTTAAGCAATAATTGTTAAGCGGATTTGCGAATGTTTTAAGCGATAGTTGTTTATAAGCGGATAAAAAATAGACACGTTCTATAATGGGCACAAACAATTAAAAGTGTACTTAGAAAAAAAGCCCTTTCTCTAAAACTATAATAATACTCGAAATACATGTAATTTAACATACACAAAAATGAAATAATATTTCTCCATTCATTCCGGAAAAAGTCCTATAAATTTTTTTGCGTGCAATGTGGCCCCAATTGGGTTTGCGCAATGTGGCCTCAATTGGGTTTGTGTAATGTGGCCCCAATTGGGTTCTAGGTCCGGGGCCCGGATAGCGCCCCCGTTACATCGCCATTTGGGGCCCGTCATGGTCTGCCCTGCAGGGACCCATTTTAGCCCGCTTGGGTCCCGATGAGCGCCCGATCAAAATTTCTACTTGGAATTGTTTCGACATTGGGGCTAGGTTCGGTCGTAGCAAAGATCCCACCGCTGACCGCTCAGCGGCATTATTTTGGATCGTTCCATGACGGCCCCCAGGCTGTGACGGAACTGGAAAGTATTTCGAATACAAAGAACTGCGTATGCCCTAGAGGCGAGGTAGCAGCGCCACCGGCTACTCCGGTGGCGCATAGACACTGACCTGTCATGATACTGCTTGCGAGAAATGTTTTATCAACTCGCGCGAATCAGCCACAAAGTGTTTGATAAATGCGTCAACTGTTCTTTTGGCAACAAATCAATGTAAAGTGCGCTTAGTACGGTTTGATTGGTAAGATGTAACGCGTGGCGCCTACTCGGTTAAATTTTTACCAATCGATACACCAATCGCAATATTTTTCACTGAATTTTACCATTTCACTTTTTATATTCAATGTTTCAAGAACATTGCGGCACTTGTACGTATGCACAACAACTTTTAATATACGCAATTGTACACTTTAACAAATGGAACCCTATCCCCACCGTTGCGTTACATAATATTACACTGAGAAAAAAAATATGTTAAATTTTCGTATATATATAGGAAACTGAAACTATATGTAGTGTATAAGAAATTTTCAAATTAAATATATGAAAACTTAGCACATATATTACACTACTTTATATAATTATGTTTCCTTTTCGCATACTTAATGCTAAGCTTTTATACATTTTATTTGAAAATTTCTTATACTTTCCGTATAGTCTCAGTTTCCTAACTATATACGAAAAATTAATATATTCTTTTTCTCAGTGTAATTAAAGTACAAATAATAAAAGGTAACATACGATTGCATTGTCCCGCGTTTAAAACGAATAATGGCCTTTTACAATTTTAATAGTAATACACAATTTGGTATAGATTTCCTCCGAATGTAGCTCGCGAATTAATATCAAATCGAGATATTAATTATCTTTGCAATAACAATAATAATAATTATTATTATTACTGGTCGAAATGATAACTGGCGATTAGTTACACGAATCAATCTCTCTTACGAGCGCATTACTGGACCAGAGTAATAACGCTACAAAATGGGTATTAATCTGCATTCATTGAGCCGCAGTTAACAAAACTAACAACAGAACCAGTAGTTATTTCGCGAATAATAGTGTTGAGCAAAATTTGTAAGCTAATGTTGTTTCAGTATTACGCCAACATCGGAACGCACACACGTGGATCCATTATATTTCGGGCATTACGGAGCCATTATTAGCACGGTCTTGTTTGACGAGTCACATCATTTGTTTAACAAACGTACACCAAGACTGACATCATCGAACCGAGAGAATATCTTTACCATTATCTTTACAAAATAACGCTTGACCGGGACGCGGGCGTCTCACATTCATCAAACGCGTCGCTTCAATTTAACCCTCAATATTGTATGGACGCAGCACCCTTTTATTATCCCGAGGAAACGTTGCCTCATCAAAACTTGTGTTCTTATTATTGATTTACAACCAAAGATAATGGACGGTTTTCATAAAACTACCTTCAGATTTGTTTCTCCCATTAAACTCATTTTTGCGACGCAACATATTTTTCACCAATATATTATAATACAATTGTTGATTAAATATCCAAATATAAAATTGCATTTTAAGTATTTTATATATTTCCTTTAACTTGTGCTCTTTCGCATAATCACTTGACTCTGCACTGCAGAGGTACACTAACGGTCAAGTGTTTGCTAAAATAATTTCCTACTTGTGCATACTTGTTGATTGTAAAATTCATATTACGAGTTATTGAAATAATTTACAATCGATTTGTCTTGCTCAACTCGATGTCAATATCAATATCAATATAATGATAATTGAATGTATGTACAAAGTTGACTCGATATTATTAATTTTGACTCAACTTTATTAGAATGCTCAAATTTATTGGTCGTTGTACTTCTTCTTCTAATATTAAAAACAGTATCGGTTAAAGAAACACTTCCTTAACGCAAAGTATTTTCTATTATAATTTTTCGAAAAAATGATACCTTGCAAAATTGTATTTGCAACATTTAAATTGATTAGTTACACATTGTGTAATACACCAATAATGCTGGAGATATATTAATTGAAACATAATGGTTGTCAGTTGAAATGCATACCCTCGAGTTAATATACTTTCATTCATGATTGAATATAATCATACATAATTAGAGGTTCATTCATATTCATACGCAAATCTCGTGTTAACACACACGATTGCTTTTTATAAACACTCGAAACTTAATTAGGCAAATATTTGTTCTTATTTGCTTGTTATTTCATAATGAACACATTTTAATCATAGTGTGTATTTTAATAACTCGAATGCAGAAAAAATAATTTGCTAAATGGACCGGCAACATTGTGTTATTATGAAATATATAATGTTAGGACATTGACCAATGTTCTTGCTGCTATTTTCGTGAAAATTAATGCTCCTATAAAAAAAAGATAATAAAACACACATCTTTAACAACAATTGCCCATTGCAAATCGCTAATTTTTCCCATCTTTCTGGCAGCATTTAAATTCTACGTCGAATAAGTGACGCGTTGAGACTACCTAGCAGGAAGTCCCTCTTTTTTTTATTTTTTATTTTGCGTCTTCATAAGAGTAAAAGTGTTACTCAGAGCCGAGTCACGTGCCATTGATTAGAACAAGTGATAATTAAAAGGGGCAATATTTGCCGAATATGGCGAGTGGGGTAGGACTTTCCATTTAAGCATTTCCAAGCAAGTTGTTCCATTGGTTATGCCAACATGAGGTCGAGCATTGACATGCTGCAAATTACCCGAGTAAAAATTTCAAGAGGATATTGATTGGACCCCAGCTGGGCGGCCCCTATCATATTCCGGGCCCCGAGGTGGCACGCCCAACGTGGCCCACACATGGATATAATGCGTGACCCGGCTGGGGCCTGGCCGGGTTTACCACTAGAGTTAAAGGGGGTCACCTGCCGGGGCTACGCGAGGGCCCGGTCAAAATCGCCACTAGAGGGCCCGGACAAAAAAACCACATGGAGGCCCAATCAAATTATGAAAATTAAAAATGAACACGTAATCGGTTCAACATTTTGGTTTTGTCCATGCTGTCAATAAACTTCCTTACGATTCTTCTACCTTGAAACTTAAACACACGGGAAAAAAGACGGCATAAAATTTATCGAAAAATGGCATTAGTTTAACAATAGGTTATGATGTAGTTCTGCCAACATTGAAAGTACATATGACGCATAGTAATATCAACGCGGCAGTACAATGTTGGAAAATTCTGTAAGGTGAACATAATGCACCATGTTGTTCTAACATGGTATACAATGTACACTTTATTTTGTTTTATTTATATCAAAAATGTGATAGCTGACAATCTGAATATTAATTTCAAATTTAACAGGAGAAAATAGAAGAAATAAAGTTTTAAAAAAACCTTAAGATTGAAATTCTTTTTAAATAACTGCTATTATGTGCTAATAAGTAGTAGATGCATTTTTATTTTTTAGGTTAGAGTCTAGAAAGTGCAATCTACTACATGTTGGAACAATAAAATAAACAAATCTCTTTAATAAATGAATTAACTTTACCTTTAAAGCGATTTATTAATTCGAAAATGCCAAATTAAATTAATTTATTTTCTACGATGTTTCACAAAAACTTTGAGCAAGCGCACACAATACCCTAGTAAAAATCAAACATATATGGTCATATATGGATTAAGAAAAAACATATATGTTCATATATGGATCATATAGGATAAAGACAAAATTTTTTTTCGTAATCCATATATGAACATATATGTTTTTCTTAATCTATATATGACCATATATGTTTTTTCTTAATCCATACATGACCATATATGTTTGATTTTTACTAGGGTAAAAGGCTCGAAACACTGCACGTATTGTTTCAAATACTAAATAAAATTATATTTTATTTATATATTAGTTACTTTAAAGCTATTACAAAATAACTAAACTTACTATACTAAAATATCTTTAATTTTATTTATTTTTATTTCACCTCATTATTATTTTATTATTCACTAAGAAAAACTAACACAACTGAATTAGTGTTTTCTGTTGGTATAACGACGTACCTTCTTTTGTTTCACCAAAATTATGACTGTTGATGTAGGATGAAAAGCGTATGGCCAATATTGTCTAGCAATGTTGATTCTATGCCATTATTTTTTTCCCGTGTAATCGCAGTCATGTTATTATTATCCGGGGCTTGCCCTGCGAAAACCAGAGTGGGCCCCGGTGAGGGTTTCATTTGGCATACCAAGCGTGAAATACCGGGCGAAAACCATGCTGGGGCCCGAGCGGGTAAACCTAGATAATGCCTTTCATTATTACCCAGGGCTTGCCCTGCGAAAACCAGAGTGGGCCCCGGTGAGAGTTTCATACGGCATTCCCTGCATGGGAATGCCCTCTTAATACCCTGCAGGGCTCCATCTGGGGGATCACGTGGCATGCCCTGGATGGCAAGCCCTGTGAATGCCCGCCTGGGCCCCAGTCGTTAGAATGGTTCGCCCGGTGAAATTTTTACTTGGGTAATAAATTATACCCAGTTGATCCCATTAAATGCAGAGCAGAGGCTCGGAACCATGGATATTTGGCTTTGTCGACAATGCTGATGCACGTCCGGGATTACCCCATGGATTTGAATGCTTAAGTTTATCATAGTGTATCTATCTTTCGTCAACAGTCACACAAAAAACCTTTCCTTTTCTGCTTTTAATTTTAACCTACGGTTAAGTAAAATTTGCTAAAACTTTGCCACAGATTCAACCATGTGTGTATTTCCCACATGTGACTTACTCGTGGTTTTCATCCAAATTCCATGGATAAGCCACATCTAACTGATGCAGTGAAATTTTTTACACTGATATGAATATTTCATAGCGTGCGGTTATTCGTTGATTTGGCGAATTCTGTCTTCCACGTTGTATTTATTTTTAAGTAAACCTTATTTATAAAGTACATTTTGTATGATAGATTGTGTGTTCCAATCTGATTCACCCCTTAATGTAGTATTAAGCATACAAGAATATTAGCTTCTTTTATTCTTTTCGCGGAAAGAAAAGTTTCGCCTAACATTACCATTTTTTCTACAACATTATTATATAGTATAATAAGTGTTTATTTTTTTATAATTTGTTCGCTTGTAAATGTTGTGCTTTCAACGTTCTTTTAAGAGTATTATTAAATTTATATTGAAAAAGAGATGTTGATTCGTATTGATAACAATAGAGGCGAAAATAACAATAATAATAATAACGAGTAGAATTATTCAAAACATGCCACTGGATGTGTGCGCTGCGGTATTTTTTACAAAACAATTAACTGCATCACTAATATTCATGTCGATTTCAATATAAAGTTTCAATTGTAGAATAAAAACTCCACAGCATTACAAATGAACAATACGCTGTGTATTTATAATTATGTAATAAACAATATGCTGCGTAATTGAAATTGCGTAATAAAGAATGTACGCATCTTTTGAAGCAAGAAGAATTTCTAATGAAATTGACGTTAAAGTTAATTAAAGTAAAAGTAAAGCGACAATTTATTTTTATTTTTACCGAAAGAAATTGTTTGCAGAGCAATCAATCTAATAAAGCTTAAAAGATACCGCGAGTCATTATGAGACGCGAAGTATTTGAATTAATTTAGTAAAAAATAAACACGCACGTTTTCGTTGTATTTAATCCGATGTTTCCGCGCTGTTAACGCTCCATAATATTTTACGTTCAGTATCTTTTATGTTTCCATTCATGTTTATAAAATGATGTGCACTATAAAAAATTTTATTTTATAGGTGTTTACTTTGGCACAATCGTTCTTACAATTATGTTTGTATATGGCAAGCCATTCACCTGGCACTAAGTTAATTTAAAGTATCCAGGTAAATAACAAAGGTATTTTAATAAGTCCACACCAACGAAGAAATTTCAGTTGATTACAATTGTACGATTAAATAACAAATAGAACCATAAAATTGAACATTTTTCGACTTTTCTCAAAACTTTTTACTTTCCATCATAACATTTTTATGTTCCCTTAATACAAACACATTCTTAAAAAATCTAACTGTAAAGCGTAAAGTGCAAATAACTACACCCCTTAAGATTTAGAGAATTGCCCTTACTTTTATGGCTTACTTCGTTTCAAACACTCTTTAAAATGTTTAAATATTTCCTAGCTTCGTTTATGTTGTGCAAAAAAAAAAGTATACGATAATGCAAATTCGCCAATTTAATTGGAAAAACTTTCAAGTAAACTAGTACTGGTCGTGAAGTGACATTCTGATATGGCTCTGATCAGGGGCTGATAGGGCGTCCTACATGGTTATGTGGTGGTCTCCGTCGGGATTTCTCTTCAAATGGATAGAATCTAATATGCTGGTGACACAGCACATTACAGAATGTAGGGATTTTTGAAAATCGGATGTTGTATTGCGCGTGGCATCAGTGAGTGAATGATCCGATGTACTTAATATTAGAGTTAATAGTCACAGAATAATGTGAGGTGTGACAGTACTACAGAAGCGTAGGTCTGAGAGACAGATACGATGTAGCAACGTACGGACGTGAAATACTGTTTGAAAATTGGTAAAAATGCTGGAGAAACTGTTGAAATGATTCAGAGTGTTTATGGGAGTGTTGCTATGAGTCGTAAGGAGGTTTTCAAGTGGTATGTAAGATTTCGTGACGATCGGGAGAGCAAAAGAGCGGAATCAAGACTCTTCCAAGAGTTTCCTTGATTTCAAGGAAATTATCCATAAGATATTCATAGCACGAGGTCAAACTGTGACTGCAGACTGGTGCATGTGCGTTTTGCATCGTTCATGGGCCAGGATTCGGCGAGTTCGATCGAAATACCAGGGATAAGTGACGTGGACGCTACTGCACGACAATGCACCGACTGAAAACGAGTAAAATTGTACGCGACTTGTTTGCTGAAAAAAGTATCTTGCTACTCATTCAACTACCCATACCCCATATTCGCTACATTTAACAACGTGCGATTTCTGTGGCTATTTCTAAAACTGGCGACGAAAGGATAGAGTTTCGGTACGATTTCGGATATTTCGTGGACTTTGACCAATAAGTACAGTGAGAAAAATATGAAAGAGTGAAGTACGATTTGTGTTAGTAAAGCGAATGCATAAGGCATTGCTCGTGTGCTCGTGTTTTGTTTTAACATTGTGAGACCTTTTTACCAACAGTGATAGGACTTTTTGTGTTGACGCTTATAATCATCGGAATCAGTGGTTTGAGATTCTCTGATGTACAATTGAACTTTAAATACCTAATGAAGGCTAGGTAAATAAAAATGACTCGTGACTGAGTGGTTAAGTTGTCAACATTCAACACATTAGAACGATTGCAATTTGAGTTTATTTCTCGCCGTTGGAAATAAAAGCTTTCTATGTATAAATAATACACGGAAAAAACTGATGAATGAAAAATTACAACGTTTGCTATCATTCTTGTCACGTTAAAGGCACGTTGTAAAAGTTGGTTATTCACGTTGCATTTGTTTAATATCACTTACATGTTGTACATTATACATACGTAATCATAGAATTTGAATTGCAAGGTAATGAAATTTTGTATTTTGTCATAGTTAATTTTACAACGTGACATTTTTAAATTTTATAACAATCATGTAATACCGTTACGAAAATAATTATAAATAAATTTCCCTCAATTTTTTTTTCTATATTTACCTGATCTGATAGATAAACACATGTATTTTGTACGTATACCCTATGGGAAATTGCCAGAGTTGACCTATGGGGCCGATTCTGGCCCAGTACTGTTAGCCAGACTTTGGTAAAGAGATAGGGCCGGAACTGGTTTGAGCTTGGTTATCAACAAAAACAGAAGAT
>JABFPN010006342.1:0-11708 GCA_022817305.1 Leptoteleia sp. ZL-2020 | reverse complement strand
GAGGTATGGAGAATAATATCAATTAGATCTGAAATTCCATAATTGCAAGCATTGTACGTATGAGCACATGCATACGAAAATGGTTTCGAAGAATGAATTGTTTATTGAGTTTGTTCAGTTATGCTTTCAATACTAGCAGTTCAATTCAAGGTAATTTCCTGAATAAGGATATCGACCGTAGTCAGGAAGATGAATGTACGTTTGGTCAGTAGCAGGTGTGTTTAACGTCTATGCATTTCACGGTGTAATTGATCAAACGCTTTAATATATCTGCAAGACATTCAACAAAGACAGCGGACACCTGTCAAATAATGATTCTATAATGGCGTAAGAAATCTACATACTCATCAGCGGACCATTATTTCTTACATTTATCACCTTCAAGTGGTTTAATTTCAAGTGTATCAAATATTCTGTCATTGTTCTGTCTGTCATTATTATTCTTCAAACTGAACTTAGCATTGTATCTTCCATCAAATGCGAGAAAAAAATGTAATAATTTAAAAAAGTAATGGATTTATTTGAAATTATTTAATTGAATTAAAAAAATTTGTTCGAAATGTGGGAAAAATATTTGTCTCGAATATAGACCATTTAATTAAGTTCAACTAAATTATTGAAGCACACCTTATGGGCGCTCTATATTTATTTTCGAAAATAGAAGTTTATTTTTAGTTTTTCACAATTTATATATATATACACATAATTTTTATAATTCATAGTTTAGTATCTATAATTATCATTAACATAGAAGAATTTCCCTTTTTTACAGTGAAAGAAACAAGATATCAGTACGATATTTTATGCAGCATATATGTCTAAAGCAAACATATATAGCTACATATATGCAACATATATCATGGTTCGCATACATGGCATATAAATCTTTTTTCATGGGTAAGTACATATTTTCCTGTTTTTTTTTTCTCGTAGATAGACAAATATTTGCGCACGATAAAACTTTTTTGATACGTTCAAACAAATAATATGCCCAATGTGTTGGGTACATTATGGTTACACCAAGGACGAAAGTTGTCCCATTTTGAGGTACCAATTTGGCTGAATCAGCCGAAGCACATTTCTCGCCAATTTATTTAGAAATCATTAAAAACGTGGAATTTAGCTTTCATAGCAATACTTTTCCTTTACGAACCGACATATTGAAAACCAGAAATCAAATGCACACGAACGCGAATTTTCTTACATTAAAATTTGATGTTTCCTCGACATGATTTATGGTACGAAATAAATTGTTGATGCCATTGTCTTCGAAGGGACTTTAAAAGAACCGAAATATTTGAAAGCGTGCCAATGCGCCTTTAATAAGATGCCAAAATGTAAATAATGGCTCGGCAAAGTCATTTACATTATGTGACCCGTTATACATTTATTGCGAGCCTTTAAAATGGCGCGGGATAAAATCTTAATCGAATTCACGGACGTTTTCAGATTGAATCATTGTTCGTGGGAGAAACAACTGCAAAAATGTAATATTTGTATCTCTTGGTGTGTCGCAGTGTCTCGCGGAAAATAAAATTTTCAATATATGAGTTTCATCGTTTTCGCACAGCGAATTGTATTGATCCGCACGACCGACTCCTCTATATATAAATTACTTCACACTTTTCTTTTGCAAAATTCTAACATATAGGCCGCCGCCGTGTTTTACGACTTTGCCCCGCGAATTAAACATTTATACTTGTTGTGAAAATCTTTGGTTTACGGCAGATTATTATATATCGATTTATTGACCCACGAGGTGGCTACTTTTATATCCACGCTCGTAATCTCAATATCCGATCCTTTAATTTCCATTGATCATTGCCCACACTGTAAAAAATGCTATGTTGAATCAAGTAAAATCGAGTTGAATCAACTCGTTTTCCGAGTCAAATACGATCAAGCTTATTTATAATTTGACATAGCTCATTTTATTAATACAAATAAAATATCTTTTGAGTTTAATTAACTCTATGTACACTTGGAAAGGAGAAATATTTTATTTAATAATTTTATAAAAAAGTCTTTTCATAATCTCGCCTTGGCTAGGATTTGAACTCAGTATGTAGATATGTTAACATGGAGTTAAAACTTAAACCACTGCACCAACGTCACTGTTTCGTAACGTGAGATATACACCGACTGTCATTTCACTAATTTCAATTATTCAATTGGAGTACCGAGTAAATTCAACTACATAAATATGGGAGACTTAACTCGAATATGGTTGTTTCAAGTATGCCTTCATCAACTCTACCATCGAGTTGGAAGCACTCAAAACATTTTTTTTCAGTGCAGTAGGAAATGTTCTACAGGCCCAGTACTGGTAAATTTGTTTGCCAGTACTGTGACGGAATCGTGCCAGTAATGGAGTGATAACACTGGACCAGTACCTGATAACTAAACATACCAGTTGTATACCTATACCCTACCAGTAATCATCCAACCTTAGTCTTGCATTGAACAATTTTTTTAAACCCCCAGTACTGGTTCAAGTCTGGATCAACTATGGCCTTGATATTTTGCCTGGCATGTCTTACATCTGGTTATGTTCTGTTCTTGTTAATAACCAAGCTCACACCAGTACCTGGCCCTATCTGTTTACCAAAGTCTGGCTAACAGTACTGGGCCAGAATCGGCCCCGTAGGTCGACTCTGGCAATTTCCCATAGGGTGTCCTTTGGGAGTGCAAAGGAAATAATATTTAAATATTTCATCGCGGACAGAAATTGGACTTTAAATTGTTCCTACTTTTATCGATCAAAATTCTTCTTATTCCTTAAACGTTGTTATACTAAATATCATCAAAGTTACGTTCCATATATTTCATATTTGAAGGAACGCTTTTTTTACTTTTTTTTTAAGAATACAATAAAGGTTAACAACACTACAGAAACTAAAGTACCCAAGCGTTTTATTTTTAAACGCAACTTTAAAAGCTAAAAATGTTTTATTTCAAAACTTTTTTTAAACACTTCCATACATTTGAGCGGGATGCTGCCAGAGTGTTTTAAATTAAAGCGGTTGTTATTTTAGCCGGGAATTAAAACAATTAAAATAAGGAAATCTCTTCAGTTTTGCGAGAAACGAAAGGCATTAAAATGCAACGAAAAGTGCATTATGATATTAATAAAGAACCGTGGGGGGAGGGAGGGCGTTGAAATTTGCAATCTTTGCTGGTGTAAAAGTGAGAAAATGTGCCCGCAATTTTCGTTAAAATTCGTTACGGCTCCGCTTTCTTGAAGGAAATCTTCCAGTTTGAATATCCATTTTCTCTACGACGGTATACATATGTATTAGTACATATGTGGCGTGTAACGACATTATTGTAAGGTGGGAAACGAAATTGTTTGCTCATTTCCCCGTAACACAATATGTAAACTAAAAGCTTTAAAAGGAAAGTTGTGTAAATAATTGATCAAACATATATAACGTCGCGCGAACAACACGTAAGACGCGAGTATGCGCGCGTACGTGTGTGTGCGCGCGTGTGAGCGCATAAACAATAACGCGTCACCTTTCAGAAAGTGTCGACGGTGATGCGATCCATAATAGCGGCGGACGCGTTTTGTCATTGTCGATAGCGAGAAAACGGTTTCAATTTTCGAGTGCAACCAACCTCGAGTGTTTTCGCCTGTCCGCGCTGCTTTTCTCACATTTGATCGAGCGCCTCTTCAGAGTGCATGTTAAATAAAACGAATTAACCCATGAATACGTTCGTATGGGTGTACCGAGCGGCGAAATATAAAAAAATAAAAGGGAAAAGAAAAGAACGAGAGAAAAAAATCGGAGAGTAAAAAAGTTAAAAGTTGGAAAAGAAGAAAAAAAAAAAAAAGGTGGGACGGGACGAGAAATTAAGAAAATAGGTTGTCGGCTTCGATGCGATGTGCATTTCTCTTCTCACGTCGACATTCTCTCTCCTTTTTATCAATTTCGTCCGGCCTATTGCCGCTGCTCCCGCGACCTACATCCTTCCTGTAAATAAATAACAGAGAAACGACGACAAATGAAATTGTCTGGCCAAAGATTTATTCTTGTTTGGCTGCACGGTCGCGTGAAATTTCCCAACCGTGTGTACCGCGAAACGTTTAAAACCATCCAGTTTTAAACAAGCCATTTCGACTGTTTTGGGTAAATTAGAAAGCAGCAGTTCCGTTTTATTGAAAATTTCAAATAATTTATGTCCGAATGGGGTAACGTAGGCGGGGAGTGAAAGCCATAAAGCTTGTCTAACAACAGCGTTCATTCAACGTAAAATAATAATATAGCACTGGCAACATTAAAGGAACGCGTGCTCTGTGCTAAAATCAATGTAACGGTACAATGTTGGAATTGTATATAAAATTAACATGGTATGTTTGTCTAATTATGAAGTAATTTTATATCAATTGTTAATTATCTTTTTTTTTTATTTGTAGAACTTTCTGGAAGCTTAAAAGATTTATGACGAATATGAAGTCATTTTAATTACTATTGCTCGAGAACTTTGAGAACCATCGGAATGATTTATATCGTCCTTTGAAATTCAGATACCTTAGAATATGAAATTAACACTTTTAACATTCAGACTATTTGATTCGGACTAAAAGGGTCTGAAAAACTGGGACAAAATCCCTGTAGGAAATTGCCAAAGTCGATCTACAGGCTCGAGTCTGGCCCAGTACTGTTAGCCAGACTCTGGTTGTAAACAAAAACTAAACGTAACCGGATGTAAGACATACCAGACTCTGTAAGCATGACCATAGTTGATCCAGATTTGTGTCAGTACTGGTAGTTTAAAAAAATTGTTAAATCTAAGACCAACATTGGATGATTACTGGTAGGGTATAGCTATACAACTGGTACGTTTAGTTATATGGTACTGGTCCAGTGTTATCACTCCATTACTGGCACAATTCCGTCACTGTACTGACAAACAAATTTACCAATACTAGTAACTTTGGTAACAATACTGTACCGGTATACTATGAATTTCAGACCTCTTTTTTCGCAGTATAAATACAGCTATTATCATATCTTCGTAATTTTTAACAAATCCTCTGAAACCAATTGCGCAATACTCTTAATTTTACAGTTGATTGTGTACCGTTACTATTAAAATATTTTACAATCAGAAAAATCTTTCCATTCATTGTCGTTCTGTGGAAATGTTACGACCTACTATAACTTTGTCTACCTTTTAAGAATGGTGGTAAACACTCAATCGTTCGTCAAGTTTCGCCCGTATTGCGGTTTTAAGGGGCACGCTGAGAATCTCCTCTAAGCTCTATATTATTTATCACAGCGTTACAAGCCGTTTTTCTGCTATATAAATGGCAGGGTCTACAACATCCGCCACTGGAATTGCACCGATCTGGAATTTCAGTTGTTGCGGAAATAGTGCACTGTGAACACTTTGTTCGGCAAATCCACGGGACAAGAAAGCGATAGCTGGAAGAAACTTCTTAGTTTGACAATAACAGACTTGTTCGGCCCGCTTTTCGACTCTTATTAAACTACGTTAAACAATTCCGACTTTTGTTCTCTTTAATTGCAATGTTAAATTTATGTTGCGTGCATTAAATGTTCACAGAACCATCCACTTATCGTAAATTCAAAACTACGCGAATTCCCTTCAAACTTTTCAGTCCGGCACGTATATTTAATTAAGAAATGGAATTCAAGAAATTAAATTCCATTGGTACAAGTAAAAAATTCATGCTTTCCTTAATATAATAGACTGTTCATTTGAGGTAGAAAATAATATGTTGAAATTGTCATTAGAAGTCTATCTCAGTTTTTTTTTTAAATTGCAAATAGTCGAACAAGGTGTTCCAAAAGTTTACCTCTTTGAGGAATGAACTTTTGCAGTTGTAATATATAGGTTATTTCCATGACCCAGTAGTAAATGTTCTACAGGCCCAGTACTGATACAGTACTGTTACCAGAGTTACCAGTACTGGTAAATTTGTTTACCAGTATAGTGACGGAATCGTGCCAGTAATGGAGAACACTGGACCAGCACCCTATAACTAAAGGTACCAGTTGTATACCTATACCCTACCAGTAATCATCCAACGTTGCTCTTGCAGGAACAATTTTTTTAAATCACCAGTACTGGTTCAAATCTGGATCAACTATGGCGTTGATATTTTGCCTGGCATGTCTTACATCTGGTTATGTTCTGTTCTTGTTAATAACCAAGCTCAAACCAGTACCTGGCCCTATCTGTTTACCAAAGTCTGGCTAACAGTACTGGGCCAGAATCGGCCCCGTAGGTCGACTCTGGCAATTTCCCATAGGGAACCTATGAATGGTATGGTAACACTATTTTAATAGTTTGGATACAGAGTTTTCACAACCTTTCATTTACTCCATGTCATGTCTGCTATAAAATTCCCAATGGATACATGAAAATTTCATTATAATTGAATCCAATAAAAATATTGGAACCAGAATAACCTGTTTACCCATCAAAGACACCAAATGGGTTATGTTAAATAAATTATTCAAATTTACATCACGT
Source organism: Leptoteleia sp. ZL-2020 (assembly GCA_022817305.1). NCBI lineage: Eukaryota > Metazoa > Arthropoda > Insecta > Hymenoptera > Scelionidae > Leptoteleia > Leptoteleia sp. ZL-2020. The sequence continues at coordinate 5,204 of JABFPN010006342.1, read as the reverse complement.
GTCAATGAAGTTTATGATTTCAAAATAGAGAACACATGTGATCCAACATCGACATTTGCATCAATTATGCATATGCACATCACGTCACGTTCCAAACTCTAAATCACTTCATCATACTGAGCTCAAAGTACCTCAAAACGTAATTAGTCATTGTGCCACGAGCTCGTCACTAAGACGAATCTCGTAATCCCATACTAAGTTGCCCTTTTAGTGTCATATAATGCCCCGGGCACAATTGAAATATGAATAACGAAACTAAGCACGTGTTATCCATAGAATATGATCCTTATAAATTTAGAGAAATATCGTTGTCTATTTTACTAAAATATCTGACACCGTTGGCTTATATATCTTATGTCACGACTTAATCATGATTAATAGATTAACTCAGACTGTTATAGGATGCACTTTCATTGCAGATTCCATTTTGGACATTCAGCTGTATGATTTTAAAAGTATCGAAGTGACTAATTATTTTGTACATCGCTACATTACTCCCTTCGTAAAATATTTGTGGCTAAAAGTTGAAAGAAATAAATCCATCCTCTTTATACTGGAATTTGGGATGGAAGTGTATACTTAAATAATTTACTTCCTTAAGATATTGCTAAATACTTTTAAAATATTTGAAACTCTTTCAGATATTCCATTTATTTATTTGAAATATCAAATCTTGGTAATGCATTTGAAACTTCGCTGTAAAAATAACATACGTAATGAAGCTCTTTTAATTTGGACTCATTAGTTCTATTTCGCTAATGGAAATCACCGAACCTGAAAAATCATTACGCTCGAATTAACGTGCATCTCTTTAATCAAACTTATATCAGTTGATACTTTTTTCAAACCTCTTATATATATATATCTATAAATGATACCAAATTAACGTTCGAGTGTAAGAATTCCTTTCATTATGAAACCTTGAAAGGCGCAAACTTAGCTGCATTAAAAATACAAAGCGGGCGGTGCATTTATGAAAAATAACTTTATTGTTTATTGAAGTGAAATGTAATTGTTAAAAATAGGGAACAGCAGTCGGAAAAATGTTCTGAATTAAATTAGATTTAACTCAATAAATACGCGAGAGTTGCAAACAAGTTAGACGCACTTCAGGAAACTCTACTCTTTCCAATTAACTCGTAATTAACTAATTTTATTGTCACTCTCTGCGATAGTTTAAGTGCAAATTAGAAAAGTTAGTTAACGTAGCTGAAATTAAACAGGGAGAAATACAAAGAGTGCGTATAAACAGAAATCACAAATATTTACCGTGTTACTGTATAAAGTGTTGTTCGTTTGCTGAAATTCATTTTGTTAAAAAACAAACGGACAAACGGAACAGAAACAAAAAATAGCGCTTTTATATAAAGTAGTCCTTTTTTGGGGGGATGAAATATCAATCGATGTAAAATTCAATTTCTCGTTATTTTTCAATTTTTCATTCGTCAGCTTTGCACGGAAAATGGAATAAAATGAAACCTCAATTCCAACAAACGTAGATAGAATTTGGAATGTTCAAATATCAAACAGCGATTCATTATCGAGAAAGTGAATTGAACATGCCGTAAATAATTTTACTTTTAAGGGGAATGACACGCACCGTGCGTTTAACTTTTTACATAAAATAAAAAATACACCTAGCGCTTCTATTTAAATTGTATTTGTAATTAACAAATATTGCAAATGTATTTAAAAGATAAAGCGAGGTAATATTATTAAGAATTGATTAATAAAAATTACTGACATTGTCAGTAAACTGGTTATATACTAGTAGAAGTTGAAAAATTACTATCCCAAGTTAGTAAAAAGTATATACTAACCTTTTTATTATTTTCATTAACAAATTGACACGCTTTACTAACTTAAGATGGTAAGTTTTCAATTTTTGCAAGTATACGACCAGTTTACTAACAATGTCAGTAATTTTTATTAATCTTTTTTCTCCGTGTACAATAAATTGTACAATACACTGAAAAACGTATTTGAACAGAAAACGAGTTGATTCAACTCGATTTTACTTGATTCAACATAGCATTTTTTACAACGTATATACCATAAGTAAATTAAGTAGGCATAAAAATATTAATTAATTAAACAAAATTCTTCCAAAGTTTGTTTTTAAATGTAAAATTTTGCAAATTAACATTAGTTAGTAACAAAGAGTAACAAAATCATTCAATTAAAAAACGAGTCTAAAAAAGAATAGAAAGGAAATTAATCCAAAAGAGTTACTTGACGTGCAATATTTGTTAAACGTGCACAGTGGCTCGAACAACGACGTAAGTAATGTTGAATTCAAACACAATCATCGTATCATTTTTTTTTCTCGAGTGGAGCAGACTAATTCGTGAAGGTTTTGACGATTAATGAAGCATGACGGTGTTTGTAAAAGGCCACAAACGATGCCGCAGGACAACTCGTGCACGTTAAAATTAAGAAAAAGGTCAAGCTTTATTTTTTGCGGTTTAATGCGATGTGAATAAGATTAAGTCGAGTCATATATAACAACAATGTTTTATGAAACGAATGATTAACCCGACGAAAGTCTTTGGCAAACGAGTTTACTAGTCTGAATTAACAATATTAAAATACACTCCGAAGCCATCAAAGGGAAGTTATTCAAGGAAGTTAAGCCAGGTGCGTTACATTAATACCAGGTTTATTGAACGATATCATCGAATTATTTGCAATATCCTTTGTTCGCCAAGGTTTATTATATTTTTCGAATTAATTTTATCCTTTAAAAATGATAACTTTGTCAGTTATCTTATATGCGATGTCTTTTTTTCCCCACTAATCAGACTGAGAGATAAGATTAATAAAAATTACCATCTTAAGTTAGTAAAAAGTATCAGCATTTTGACAACTGTTGTCAACTCTCAAGTAATAATCGTCCACAAAGTGACATATGACCAGTTTACCAACAATGTCAGTAATTTTTATTAATCTTTTCTCTCCGTGTATACATGAACATTCATGCTGCATGTTAAAGATAATAATACTGATAAAATATATGTCAGGTGTTACTCCGATAATGATGTAGCGATTTACAAGTATTACTCTGAGAATTCCAATGATATATATTAAGATAAATTACAGCATGAAGTGTGATAATAACAAAGAAGGTGAAAAAACTTTGAAGAATTGAAAATGTTTTCGCAAAGGGAACATAATCAGAAAATGAAACATGATACATGTCGCGAATGATTCATGTTCATTTCCACGCTCATAGCTAATGCCATATTAATAATACTATCAAATTTCATTGAGAAGGCAAACAAACTTAATTTTAAAAGTATCCTCGTTGTATGTTTTTAACAATGAATCGTCTGGGACTATGACACGAAGTTTAATTTAAAGTATTAATTTAAACTTCTTTCGATGCATTATCTATCATTTTGTACACTGAGAAAAATGAAATAGTATATTTATCAATAAAATCTGGGGTATTGAACCTATATGTACTCTGTAGGTGTAACTGTAATAATTTATGGAAAAACTAAGTATATGTAATGCATACAGTTCTATAAACATAGAATACTATACAATGTGTATAGAAAAAGTTCCCAAAAATTATAAGTGATACACATACAAAGAACGTATAAGTTCAGTATTCCAGGATTTATTGCTAAATATGCTATTTATTTTTCTCGGTGTACAATAATATCCTATTAAAAAAAAGTATAGTCTTTATTTGGCATCCTTCGGACGAGATAAAGAGAGCTTAACTGGACTATTTTATTAAATCCTGATCAGTATGAAGTGGATATGTCCTGAACTGAAGAATCCTAATATTTAAAAGCTTAAGACAATAACAGAATCACTTAAAACTTGAATTTTCAAAAGATCATAAAATTCTTTTATCCTATGGAAAGTTGAAGTTGTATATTTCTAACTTAACAAAAAATCCTTTAGGAAAAATAACGTGCTTCTTATCTAGCTCCATAATTATTAACCAAAAGTTAATAATACTTTCTTATTAATCACTTAAAAACAGAAAAGAAATAATTCTTTTAAAAAACGAGGGAAATGATGCTTACTAAAATTAGTAAATAGATATTCAAATACTTATTAAAGCTCATTTTAGGATAAATTCTGTAGAAATGCTTAACATTTTATGCAACATCGTTGGAATAAAAATCAAACCTTAAACGTTCAAAGGGTTTATTCGATTGATTGAAAAAGCTAAATTAGTTCAAATCACACGAATAATTCAGTATGTTAAAAATAACAAAAATAGGTGTAAACGAGTCCCACCGCAAATTCGACAACATTTACCGCGATGTCCGTCTGCGGTCCGGATCGGGGCATTGAAATACTTTTACGCAAAATGCCAAAGCAAGAAAAAAAAGAGAGTAATGCACACGGCTTGCAGCCAAAAAAAAAAACTTGTCCGTCCAAAGAAATAATTCATCGAATCGATCGTAAGTTCTAAAACCCTTAAATTCGTTTCGTGCTTTTGAGAAAGCCCTCTTATACCTTTTTTTCCAACGAGCCTGGGAAACATTTTTAATACCAAAAAGAAAATTCTTCGCAACAATAATTCATACGTTCAAAAGGCTTCCCATTACGTTCCACTTTGCTTTTTCTCAACAAATCATTTCGTCCACCTTCTTTCCTATTATTACTAAAAAAAAAAAAAAAGAAGAAGAGAGAAAAAGAGGGGGGGGAAAAAGAGAAGTATGAAAGGAAAAAAACACGAGAATTCAAACATTATTAGTTCATCTTCAAAATATCAACAGAAGGTACAAAAACCTCGACAAAGTCAATGGAATTTCGCTTGACTATAATTTGTGTATCATTTCCGTGCAGAAGTCAAAGAGAAACGGGAAGAATTGTCGCCCCGGGCTGAATGAATGCACTCGAGGGGTATTGGACAAAAATGGACACCGGAGTCACTAAAACGTCATTTGACCGGGATACCATCAAAAGCGCCGACCGGCCGATGCAGTGACGATTATTTTCCCCGAAAGTTGCTCGTGGACGGTTGAGCGCGGCGCGGTCATTCACGAGGATCCAATGAATGAACCGCTGATCTCCTTGTCGTACTAATGAATTCCGTCCTTCTCCGGCTACCGTTGAATGAAAGAAAGGGAACGAACGAGGGATGCGAGAAGGAGCGAGAGGAGGAGCGCGGCGTCCCGCTGGGCCTTTAACTCGACACAAGTGTGCCATTGTTCGGGGTGGGGGGGGGGGGGGGGGGG
>JABFPN010006341.1:0-11710 GCA_022817305.1 Leptoteleia sp. ZL-2020 | reverse complement strand
CCTGTGTTGCCGATCTCGGTGGGACCTCCAAATGTTGGGCGTTCAAGGGGGCTGCGGAGCACCGCGAGCAGCCCTTTTCTGCCTTCCAAACGGCAACCGTTTGGGAAATGCGAGAGGACGGGAGACATAGGGGGTTGAAAATAGTACTGACACCTTTTTCCACTTTTCAACAATCAACTCCTTTAATTGACAATCTCCTCGTAACAGGTTCACTCCCACGACGCGGGGAGGAAGAGAGTCGCGAACAAGGCGACGATAAGCGCGGTATAAACGAGACTTTTTCTTGATACGAGAGACGAGGCGAAGTGACCGGTAGCTAACGTGACACTACTCTCAAGGCCGCATACGAGCGGCGAAAACAGTTATCGCGGAATCAAAATAAAAGCACACACGATAAGAAAAGGCGAAATTAGAATATAATATAATCGACGGAAAAATATACCGGGTGACGAATAGAACGACAACGCATCAAACACATATACACGGCGGCGCATACAACGCCGAACAGTAACAAAGGAAGGATCAAGGATTTATCTGAAATTCTCAACATTTACAAAATAAGCGAGAATGTAAACAAAGCAAAATACATACTCTGTATGATATATATCTTTGGTCCTAATCAAATGTACCACTTCAAATTTTGCATACATGCATGTATGGGGATAGCAAATAACCGTGTACACGCTCGTTACCAAAACCACGTCGGAACACCCCATAAAATCTCACAGAAATATAAAAATTACTACAATATTTGTTAAAAATTTACTCGTAAATTAAGTAGAATCCCAACGTTGCACTTGTCACGAAAAGAAACACACTGGCCGCTTTGTTTACATCAATTAAGTTAAATACATTTTTCGACAAGCTTAAACGCAATGTTTGTGTTTTGTTTCTTATCTACATCAATTAAATAATTTATTTCAATACAAGTAAGTAATATTAGTTACTGTTTTTGATTTATCCAACTTTAAATTTACTTAGCCCAACTTATTAAATAATAACTTGAATTACGATTCTTCCATCCTTAATCATGTCCAAATTTTGGTTCGTTTTATATTTTATAATGTTTCCAGTCTCGCATCAGATTTTAATGCTCTAAAACACTTTTACTGTAATGTTCCTATTTGATTCCCTCGCGAATGGCAAACGTCTGCGTAAACGACTGAAACAATTCATTTAGAAGCCCAGTAAAGAATTATGGGAATGGAACAATCGTGCACGAATAGTCATTAGCGCCAGTTCAATCACGCTGATTGGCATTTCATTTCACGTGCTAATAAATGAAAGTCTACATTTCGCTCGAAACTTTTATTTTACACGCGCGAGTAAATATCCTTGCATTTCACTCTACCGCACGCAACCAGTAAACAAATAAATAAGGGCATTTATCTGGTCGCTTCATTTAGTAATGCATTAAACTAAGCAGACTGTGACGCTTAACCCTGTATTCCAAATACTCCGGGTAACGCGCGACAAGGCTGAAATTTCCGAAGGTAAACTCGAGTGGGATCTTATCCTCATTCGCGCGACTAAGTTTGAACTGCGATGGAGTTAACGAGTGTCGGAAGTTGGAAGCGTCGGAGTCGCGGGCAGGAAGCGCTCGCGCGCCGCGGTAGCGTTCGAAAAGTCTTGGCAAAAAACACACCCTGCCGGGGGACGAAAAAACAAAAGCATTGCATTATTCATGGCAGAAGGGTATCAATTTTTCGCGCCGCTTTCGGCGTATTATTTATCGCGCCCAGTCGTCATCCCGAAGCCTTATTTATCGTAACAGTTAAGTTTGTTATAAATTTGCAATGAACGCGAAGAAAGAAGCGCGCCCTGATTTGCGGCGGCGATAAATAAATCAAGATCAAAGTTTAGGGGGCCGAGATAAGGGACAGTTCGGGTGCCTAAAGTATGAACGTCGAAAAATTATGGGCCAAGTTTCGCAACATTTATTAAAAAATTTCCACCGATCGTGCAATTTGCATGCGCGAAATCCGGCCGGTTGATCCGAAAGCGACGACTTCGGGTTTTAATGTTGCGTCGTAAAGTGCTTTATTTTGCTCGCAGTTCCCGGCCGAACTACTTTTATCAGTCGCTGGCGGGGAAAACTTCGTTATTTCGAGCCGGGCGATGCGATAAATTCAATCTCACTTCTTTCGTTGCGAGCCGGACCGTCGCGTATAAACTTCTCGACCTTAAGAATACTCGTTCGAATTGCAAGCTCGGCCGACAAAAACAACCCTGCTCGATGACTGCAGATAAAGCGACGGAATAAAACAGATTTTACGCCGGCCGATATAAAAGAAGCGGGTTCAACAGTCGTGGAAATTAATTTGCACTTTGATGACGGCAACTTTGATGTTGCATATATTTTGTGGGCGTTGGAGGGGAAAAAACGCTCTCGGTTACGTTGTTTGCACAAAGGCGAGATTCCCCCGCAGAGTTTACTTATTATAAGCGAACTTGTGAAACCGGAGTATTAGCGTTTGGAGGTTTATTTATAGTAGTTGGTTTCAGCGGTATAAATTGTAAGGAAGATGATTGAAGAAGTACTTTGAGCCTACACCGAGAGAAAAGCAGTTCCAAATATTTTAAATAATTTTAGTATATAATTTATTCTGTTTATTCAAGCTGGACGATGTTTCAGACATTTCAGACATATTTTTAAATTTTATATTATTATTTACAATGAATTTTTATTTAATGCAATTTTTGCCACACGAAATACTTTTCCCGTAATTGAGTATATAATGCATTTACTAGCATTTGCTTATATTTTGGGCAGATGTGTGCGCATATCTGATAACAACTATAACTTCACTTCAAGCTTCATCGTTTAAGAATAGATTCTCAATGGGACGCGAGTTCAAATATAAACAATTTTCTCATTTATGACTTCTTATGATTTTTCGTACTTGATTATGGCATTTCCACATCTAAGTCATATAAATTCATGAGAAATTATAAGATAAAACTTATAACAATTCATAAGTTCTCATGAATTTTCTGTTGAAACATACATACAAGTTATGTTAAATTTTACCAGTACAGACATATTTTGCCAGACGATTTTAGAACACATAGCCTTTCATTCCTGAAAATCATTATTACGGACTTTTTTTTATACATTTTTAATGTTTCATTTAATTTGCAAATAACGCGTTGGAATAATATTTTTACAAATAGCTTGCCACGTTATCTAGGATCGACCTGCAGGCGAAAAAATTTATCTTTACTTTTACTATTGTTTGTTGAGGTAAAAACGTATTCGTGAAAGATCATGAAACGTTCAGAACAATTGTTTCTTTTGTGAATCTTGACGATGTCGAAGGAAATACAAATAAATAAATAAATAAAAACAGAAAAATGTGAATATAATGAAAGAAAAAGCTATAAATATCTGCAATATTAGATATTTTATTCAGAAAAATCACTTACTACTTCCTAATCGATCGTGATGCGTTAATTTCTCATTTATTGCACATATTTTTCATTAAAAGTGCGAAGAAAGTCTACTACTTTTCCGTTTTTATCAGCGTATAGAATGTAATCAATTTCAGCATAAAAAATGAATCGTTATGATTTAATGCAGATATTGTTGAGAAATATGAAGTTAAAAGTGCATTAAACATTTTTACAAGTATTCACTTTATACATTTAAGGGAATTTAACAAAGCATACACCAAACATTTATTTTACCACAAGATACTTGTACTCATGAGGGAATCAGTGTTAACAATTCGCGTGAAACATGCCTCGAAAGTGCGAAAAGATTTGGAACAATTTTTGCGAAAGAAAATTTTCGCTGAACCGAAATTCGATTGCGAAAGAGTATAAATGCATAAAAAGCAGACACGAACGTTTCTTCGTTCCAAAATGTAACGTGGTTTTCGTCTCGATGGCAGGCTTGATTTTCGAGAGGAAATCCTCGTGTCGGTGCCATGTCTACCTGACTGGTGTTTCAATTCTCACGTTGTCGTCGTCAAGATTGAAACTTCTCGATTGTTCGTCTTGCAAGTTTTTTTTCCTCCCCTTTTCCTCAAGCCCGCCGGGTTCCTCAATGAACTCTGTTTACACGGCGCTTTCGCTTTATCGCGAGAACATAATTAAGTAATGTAAAACATAAGTTGTTTCTCAAAGAAGAAAATTTCGTCGAGCTCTTTCGTCGACGGTGGAACAGCTCGAACGAAAAAGTAAGATCCATCGAATTCGCGCGAATGTTCCGTTAATATCTGAATGCAACTCTTTTCTCTTTTTCATTCTTTCTTCCTTTCTCTTTCTCCTTTTTCGTTTCTTTTGAATATTTAGAGGTGTTTTTGAAAATCAACTCAATAGGAATTCCTCGCGCATTCTGCCTCGTCAAAACTACAGCGAAACTTCGGCGAATCTTTTCCATTCGGAAGCAGTGTCCATTGATGAAATTATTCGCGCTAATTTTCGTGCTGAAACTGTTCGAGGGAGCGCGATTCGGTAAGAATAGCAAGCGCTTTAAACTCGCGATGATTTCAAATTAACAACTCTTAGTGTAAATGTGGATTTGCATTTTTCGCGCTAATTAATTGATCAGTATGTAAATTGCGAGGGAAACTGAATCACTTAGATTAATTAAATTTATAAAATGCCTGAAGGTTTAATGAAATAAATAATATCTTTTGAGCGCGACGACACGATGAATTGGGCAAAAGGGGAGAGTTTAATTAAAAATCGTATGTTTGCTGTAAAATGTTATCAAATCGTGCATTGTAAACGCGAAAGAAAATTTTAGATCTTATATTTACTGAAGACATTTTGTATATATCCATATATTGCAATATTGAAATACAAATGAATTTTATATCGTAAATTTACCATTGAATTGTAATTGCGAATTTTATTATTGAAAAATTATGTTTAATTGAACTTTTCTGTTATAATTTATATAGAAATATATATATTTATTATATATATTTCACAGAATGTAATGGACATATAATTTGACGATGATAATAATAAAATGGAAAGCTTCTCCTTTAATAATTATTATTTCCATTTATGAATCAATTAATACTTTTTCTATTAAAGACAAAAGGACCTGCATGCAAATAAAAAGGAATCGTTCTATTTTAACAGCAAATATAGATTATGTACATAAACTGTGTTGCAGATTGAAATACTATTTCCTCCACTCACGAAATATCTGAAGCGTGATGCTTCCAAATGACGAATCGTAATAATCGATACTCCGCACTTTTATTTCGCACGTCATTTGTAATGTATGAAAATGTGCCGGGGATATTGAAATGACATTGTACTCGATAAAATGCCGGCGCAACTGTGGCACTGATCTTATTCAGTCAGAATCGTTTTGGCGAGAATAATGCGCAGCCCTAATTCAGTACGACCGAAACCGTAGGTGTGTTAAATTAGTGCCAAGTACTTTATGGGTGATTCCATGCCAAATCATTTAGCCATTGCACTTGACCCTCTCCCCCCCCCCCCCCCCATTTTGTACAATAATTTTTTTAATTGAAGCTAAAGGGAGCTCTTAAAAAAGTAATCCCAAAGATGTCGTTTCAAAATGTACCCGATTTCAAATGATTTCCAACGTTCCTATATTATAGTTTTTATCTACGTGTCTATATATAAAACAGTATATAACTAAGTTTTTCGGCCGCGTTGCATGAAAAATAAAACCTTAAATAAAATGGTAAAACTTATGTTAATCTTTACAATATTACTCGCTGCACTTTTTCCCATTTATAAAATTTCAATAGATATTTATACTTCAATGTTTTTTCACATGTAAATATTTTGTTTATATTCACGGAAAAAAATTTCGTGCTCGTTTCAGCAACCGCTAGGTCATCTATTTAGTAGTAAATACAGCAACTTTCTTTTTTCCGTGTTTTAATATAACAAAAATTACAAATTTGTAAATTTCCCTCAAAAAGTATATATTATTTATATATGAAAATAATTAACAAGTTTGTTTGGATAAATATAATATTCGTTTGTAAAGTATTTTTATTTAAAAAAAATGTATATTAAATTTGATTTCGAATATAAAAAGTATATTTCGAAGAGCTTTCCTGTTTTTAATCCAGTGTGGTATAAAAAGTAGATTTACATGATATAAATTTTGTTTACATATTCATATATATTGGGATATTATCATAATATTACTGAAAATCGCATCAAATCATATACGTCACAAATTACTAGTTCAAAAAGAAATATTTGATGAAGACATTTAAAAAATATAAAATATAGACAAATTTTGAATTATTTATGCATTTAATATTAATATCATTCTAATCCTTGTACATTCTATTTTTCAATGTCAGTGTTTTGTTTTGTTTTTTAAAATTGCATCAAAGTGTTTTTATATCCGTCACTTGGAAAACGTTTTATTCTTCCGGTACGATATGTCGAAATAGATCGATATAGACAATGATGAAACCGAATGGGTGAAAGTGCAATTACAGTCTTAAAACAAGCGATTTGGTATAGGATGTCCCTTATGCTTTTTTTATCACTCACACTTGTGCGGAAAATTTTTGCCTCTCGGGCTGAAATTCAAAAGCCGCTTGTGAAATCCAAACTTGGCGCGAAATAAAGGACACGTTAAATATAAATCAATCCAGTTTAGCGTCCGTCAAACATCCCGTCGTGTGCAAAATAAATTTGAAACTGCAGATGGGTGCAGTGTGTGACAATCAATTTTGTCGCTTGTTTTAAAATAAATGACAGTTATAAAAATATAGATTCTGGTTTATGGAAATGTGCCGCGCTATTTGTTTTCGCGCGAATAATTTTCTTTTCCACTAATGAAATGTTCGTCCTTTTTTAAATTTATCGCCTCGTCAATGTAATGACAATTCGTTTATGCTTTTCTTTGGTCGGAGCAATGTTGAATTCTTTTCGTTGCTTTCACGTAAATATGCATGTTTCACATAGAAATAGATTTGTATTACAAATTATTACACTCTGTTATAATCAAGTTATAATTTAGATGTTTGCATAAATAAAAAAATGTGCACAGATATAGAACAAGTTTTTCTTCCTATTTTTGTTACTTTTCTTTTTATAGTTTATTGATTTTTGATTGATTAGTAAGAAATCAATTATGCTAATTCACATATTAAATTTACTCGTTTTAATAACAAATGAAGCGGTTATCGGGTTTATTAATCCGTTTCTACACTCTGTCATGTACTTACGAAAATGCTAACAGCTTGCCAGGAATGATAAATTGCGAGCTTAACCAAAGAAAAATGGATCTGTCAGGCACGCTCGTTCTTTGATCAAGTCATTGATTTCTTGAGCGAGAAATTTGCGACTTTTTCGATGCGCTGGGACACTCGCTTGAATGGAACTATTAAGTGGATTAAAATTGCAACATGCAAATAAAAAAAAGCAACTCTTAATGAAACAATCAATTGAAATTAAATTGATTCTTCAGTTTGTACGTTATGCAATTTACAAACTGAAAACGAAAACCATCAAAATAATGAATGAAAATAGATGTTTACATAAATTTTCACGATGTGCATATTATAACACGAGTAAACAAAGGTATTTGAAAAATCAGTTAAAATACGTTATCAAATTTTGTTTTTATGTGAAAATTTTGGTTGAATAATTTAACTTCAATGAGTTGCACAACTGTTTACGTTTGGACGTTAATATTAATTAATTAATTTAAAATAAATGTTTGTGATATAAGAACTTAAATTTGAACATTATGAACAATGTATAATAATCTACGAAAAATCACTCAAATTTACATACCTATTTCTAGATGTATGCAGGAAAAGTACGCAATTAAAACTTCTTGCTTTATACAATTATACTAAACATAAAAATATAGTTGGTAATACTACTTTATTTTGCTTCTCACAAGATATATATATTTTATTTTTATTATTCTTAAAATAAAAAGTCACATTTAATTCTAATTCTAATAATTGTGCCCGATTAAAATAAGCTGCCTATATTTTCAAGAAAGATATACTAAGGAAATACTATAATGAGAACACACGCATTTTTAATCATTTTTAAGTGTCTCTAAACAGATTGTTATAATTTGATATGTTCTAATTGCTCTTAACTTTGATCATACAAAGTGTTAAAATTCAATCAAGCGAGAATTTCGTTAAAATAGCACAAGTAATGTTTTAAACTAAATTAAAAAAAAGAAAAGAAAAAAGCCCTTAAAAGGATTATTACAGAGTACAAGGTATTACTTACAGAGAAAAAAAATAATAAAAATATTCAAAAAACACTATAGCATTTTATTATTATTATTATATTTTAATATTTATTTTTAGAGATAAGTTCATTTGCTATTATTAATTATTGTTATAACAGTCAATAATATTTATTTCAATTTAATAAATTAATTCATTAAAAAATATTTTAATATTTGTGGAATATTTTGTTAGATGTAAATGTTTACATAAATAGCATACACATCAGTCTTATAAATTAATTGTACGCAAATCATAAGATAAGAAATCTTATTTTCGTGTGCTGTGATTTTTCATAACCGTTATGTTCAAATTTAATGCAAGGAAAATTAACATTTTCGGGAATTGTTTTGTAACTGAAAGTCGAATATTATTTTCTAGTTATGTTTGCTGCACGAGACATTTCTTGTGCTTATCCAGGACAATCACAGAGTACGAATTTCGTGAAGCGGTGGAATACAAATAGAACGTGATACTGTCGCAAAATGGTCTAAGAGAGTTTGTCAGGTACGATAGAGTGAAGTGTCAGAACAATGGCTACACCTCAAAGGACAATTTAATAGGGTCTCAATACGCTCCAGATCGGACAATTTCGCAAATTGGTCATTTAACTGTTAAAACTCGAAATAAAGTCATCACAAAGAATTATAATTGCTACACCAATTATATTGATACAAAAAGAAAAATAATATTTAAATATATTAACTCGTAAATTAATCAAAAATTAAGATTAATGAAAAAATTCTTAATAAATTGTATAAATTTAATGATAAAATAAATTTTTAAAGAACAACTTTTTAGATACTATTTGACATTTAAATAACTTTGCCCTATTTTCCAACAATTAGAATATAGAAAAATTATATAATATAAGATATATAATATTTTTAATAATTGGAAAACTTTAAACAAGATTTTTGAAAGAATAATTTTAAAAAGATTTTATGAAACATAAAACTTAATAACCTATTTGAATATTCATTAATGTGATATTTAAAAGTAGTAAATATTAATGTTTAAAATTTAATATTTAATTTTGACATTTTACAATATCAATTATAGTTTTACCTTTGCTTATTATTTGATACAAGTTTTCCACCATGTATACGCTCGTGTTATAAGAAATACTAACATTTCCAGCAAAATTTTTATCAATAAATCTAAAATATATTAATTACTTTATAAATCGTGGTTTCATTATCAATTAAAAAAAAATTGAAAACTAATTTTACCTTTGTAACCTCCTCATTAAATTGAAGTTTATAATTTATTATAGTATCAGTTGTACTCTCAAAAGCTTCAATGATCGTATTAATAATCGATTCGTCGTTGGATGCGATCTTTTCATAATGGTTTTTGCAATCGATTCACGACATTAACTATTAATTTGCTAATAATTATTAATAATGCTCTTTTCACGAAACATTCTACCGACGTCAATTTTCTCTCGTTACATCAAAGACGAAATGTGGGTTTCTTTTTTACATTCTTTCTTTTATATTTTCAATTGACTAAGTTAATTCCGGCCTGCTTTCAAAGTACCATAAAAGAACGACCGATAATCCGTCGAAGCGGTTTACATCAATGTACAAAAATTATTACAAAATGTCAGTCAATATTCAGATTCAACACACTACAATTATTCATAAAAAGTTCCATTTTTCGTTTCGCTTCAACGACGTTTTTATGATCGAAATAAGACGAACACGTTCAAGTCTGTTGAGGATAAAACTGAAATCAAAATTCGATTATCGCGGTTAAAAAAAAAAGGAAAGAAACATAAATAAAAAAGTGAAGAAGAAATAATCATGGTACATCTTGTGGAAGGCGCGATCAGAATTTCATGAGTATTAATAAATACTTCCTAGGTTATATACGTATGAGGTTCGAAGTTGGGCTGTGCTTTATACGAGCTTTTTCATCGATCACCATCAAAGCCCTGGCAACAATGGAGCACCGCAATCCGATCGTGGGCTGCATTCTTCGCCAAGGATCTACCACATTATGCGTTGTACTCGTAAGTGTCGAACACTAACTCCCTGCGAATGGCAAGGGCTAAGGATTGCGGATATGAATCATGCAATGGATTTTCTATTAATGTTTGTTGCCATATAATCTTACGAAGGCATCCTAATCTTCTTGATAAATGGTATTAATCCCGTTAATGAACTCATTAGTCTAATTACAGGATAAACGTACCGCATTTTTTAGTCAGAGTTGCTGGAATACCACTACTTATACCATTTCCATTTTACTCCATCTTAATGCTCTTATAGTCTAAAACGTTTGTAGTTGTACGTTCGCAATTAAGTCGCGACAATTGACAAAACATTTCGTACCCTTTAAAATGAATAAATTCAATGTTTTCCAACAATTACAAAATCCTGTTAATGTTAGGAAAAAGAAGATCAAATATGAATAAATTTATGAGCGGCCATTGTCTTTGTTTATCATAATACGATCAGAAATTTATAAACATTTCTTTAAAATAGCTACATACCCGCTATATTGATATTTCAAAATAAAGTAATCATTATCAACCCCTTAAGAAAATATCCGAACCTTGGCATCCAATCTACCAGACATAAAATCAAATTAAATACCTATTAATAAACTTTTACAACACGATTAAACAGCAACATTCAGTTCACTATAACACCCACCTCCCTTCACCCCTCGACCCCTCAAAATTTACCCCCAGTACAATTTAATGGTCAAAGTTATTGACCCACTTTTCTCGCACCCCCACCAGAGCATTTAACTCAGATTTCATTTAGTCACCGTATCACAGTAAGTTCCCCATAAAACATACTTTTCACATTTCGCGGCGCGAAAAGGCAATTTTGGTAAATCCACACCATCATCGCGCAATCTAACTTAATCAAATTTCAGCGTCAGATTTTACGTTACGAGAAAACGTTTGCCGTATCGTTTAATGGCGCTGGGCGAAGGAAAGCCGCTTGTTAACGGCATTCGACAGGCCAACTGCGCAAGGTGCTATGACCAATCCGGGAGCAATGAGATAATCCGGTCGGTCGTGTATCTCGCCGCGCGCTCCCGGGTAACAATGACAGGCGTGTTTACCTAATTTGAAAGAACCGTGACTTGGTGTCTGCAAACAAAACCAGCCAACCGAGTTGGCCGGCGCGAGCAACGAAATCCATGTTTCGCGGTGATGATGCATAATTTCGAGACGGTCACGTACAGGCAGCGGTATCGCAGCCGGGGCGAAAACCGAGCCCGGTATAGAGGGGCGCGAAGGGTCAACGTTCCAAAACCGCGGCTGGCGAGCCGCCAATCCTGCCCGCCCGATGCAATGTTCCAGAAATTATGTACCGTCACCTTTAAGTCCTCGATGCCAACAAGGATTTCGTTCGCTCAAGGCAATTTATCATCGATGTGTCTCATTAAGCGATAAAACGGGAAATACTTAATCCCCCGGCTTCGCTGCTAAAGGACATCTACATTTTCGCGGGGGGGGGGGGCACAATCGG